>CAWUFW010016646.1:0-299615 GCA_963921515.1 Calotriton arnoldi | reverse complement strand
CGCAAATCCTCACCAACATTTAAAAAAAAAAAGTTGCACTGGCTTCTGCGCGTCTTTTTTATAAAGCCCTTAGCTGGACCAAATTCTGGGGTCATGAAGGAGGGAGGCTCATTGAGCCCACCTGTCAGGCTTATAAAAAGCCCTGGGGACCACCACCTCCCCGGGGCAATTAATACTGTGAATGTGGGGGGCCTGCTTGGCCCCCCTGATGCCCCAGGGACTACCACCTCCCTGGGACACTTTAGAAATGGTATGCCATGGGCCCACCGGTTCCCCCCACTGCCCCAGGGACTGCCATCTCCCCGGGGCTATAAACAATAAAAATACAGGGGGCCTGCTCGGACCACCGCAGCCCCAGGGACTGCCACCTCCCCAGGGCAATTAATACTTTAAATGCAGGGGACCTGCTTCACCCCCCTCTGACCCGGAGACCGCCACCTCCCCGGGCAATTAATACTATAAATGCGAGGGCGCCCACTGGGCCCCCGCTCACCAAGGGGCCACCACCTCCCTGGGGCAATTAATACTGTAAATGCGGGGGAGGCCCCAAGGCCTCCCCCGCTGCCTCGGGGAACTACCACCTCCCAGGGGCACTTTAGAAAAGGAATGTGGGGAGGTCCGCCCAGCCCCCTGCTGCCCCCCACTGTCCCAGGGACCGCCACCTCCCCAGGGCACAAATACAATAATTAAGAGGGTCCGTTGCGGCCCCCGGCCCAGGGGACTACCATCTCCCCGGGGCAAATTTGAAAAAGGAGGGGGGCTGTGCGGGCCCCCTCTATTTCAAATTTGCTTACATGGCCTTGGGGACCGCCACCCCTCAGGGCTGACTCCAGCAATGTCCTGGGGTGCCCACCCCTGTGACATTGCAGTTTGCTATGACTTTGCTGAAGCACCACTCCCGCCAAGCCATAACAAACAAGTGCTCTGCTTTCAGTAAGCGAGAGCACAAAATGCTCTCGCTTACTGAAAGCAGAGCAAGTGGCTGTTTCCCTGCCCGCTGTCAAGCGAGCAGGGAAAAAGAAACATTGCTTTGGGATCCAGGGAGCTGCATGTCAGCAGCTCCCTGGATCTCAAAACAATGCCATCTCCCGCAGGAGGTGGGGAGTCGGCAAGGGCTGCAGGGGCCTTCCGGCTCCCTCTGCTGTCCCCAACATTTTAAATGTGGGTGGCATGGGTGGGACCAGGGCACCCACACTATAGGCTGGGCCTCTGGGGATGGGGTCCCCAGGCCCAAAATCGGCCCAGGAGGGGCGCCGCGTGGCCCTCCTCCCTTGTTTTTTTAAAATAAATACATTTTTAAAAAGGGGCAGGCCTGGGGGATAGGGTCCCCTGGGGCTGAAAATGTCCCAGGAGGGAGGTCCAGCGGCCCCCCACCCTTTAAATTATATTTAAAAAAATAAAAGGCCAGGCCCGATAGGCCAGCGAGGGGGACTGCGCGGCCCCCCTAACTTTTTTTATACATGTTTCTAAAAAAGGGGCACGCCCTGGGGCATGGGGTCCCCAGGATCCAACATTGTCCAAGGTCGGGGGCCACTCGGCAACCCTTCCCAAAAAAATAGAACAAAAAAAAGCTGGCAACTCGATAAAGGCCTGCAACCCTTTCTCCACCACTCTGCAAACGCGCCTCCTGGCTTGCTGCTGGTTGGGGGATGAAGTCCCCTTGGCTGCTGAGGGTCCTTAGAGGCCAACAAGGCCTCCTGTTACCTCCAGCAAGCCCCACACAGTCGGAGGCCATGTCCCCTTTCTCCACCACTCTGCAAATGCGCCTGGTGGGGGATGAGTTCCCCTTGCCTCCTGAGGGCCTCAGGACTAAAGTGAACTTATTCGCCAAGCAGCATTGCGCCAGGAGGCACATTTGCAGAGTGGTGGGGAAAGGGGACATGGCCTCTGACGAACTCTCAGCAATCCAGCTGTGTGGGTCTCATTGGAGGTAACAGGAGGTCTAGTTGGCCCTCAAGGACCCTTATGAGCCACGGGGACTTCATCCCCCAACTAGTAGTGCATCAGGAGGTGCGTTTGCACAGTGGTGAAGAAAGGGGGCATGTCCTTCTACCAGGTCTCAGCAATCCTGCTGTGTGGGACTTACTGGAGGTAACATGAGGGGTAGTTGGCCCCCAAGGCCTTGGGGGCCAACTAATCCTCCTGTTATCTCCAGTAAGCCCACACAGTGGGATTGCTAAGAGGTCTTCAGAGGCCATGCCCCTTTTCTCCATCACCTTGCAAACATGGCTCATGGTGCACTACTGGTTGGGGGATTAAGTCCACTTTACTCCTGAGGGACCTTGGGGGCCAAGAAGCCCTCCTGGTACCTCCTGTAAGTCCTACACAGTGGGATTCCTGAGTGCTGGCTTCGAGGCCCAGCCCCCTTTCTCCACCACTCTGCAAACGTGACTACTAGTTCAAAACCATAGAAATTCACTAAAAAGACCAAAGGTTACAGGGACGTTATAGTTAGGCTGACATTTCACTCATACAAAATCTGAGAAAGTCAGCTGTTATAGTTAGTAAGCTAACAGTAACTCATGTCCCCACAATATACTGCTTATGACCTTACATATTACATCACTCATGACATGGTCAGTGACATCACTAATGACATCACTGATGACATCTCAGTGACATCACTGGTGACATCACTGATGACATCATCCAGTGACTGTGAGTGTTTTTAAAAGTGTAGGAGTGTTAAATATTTAGATCAAGGTGTATTGGTGAATTAGTGGGTGTATGTGTGCCTGATTGGATGATTCAGTGATTGCATGACTAACTGTATAAGTGAGTGATTAGGTGTCTCAGTGAATGTATGGGTGAGTGACTTGTTGTGTGAATGTCTGTATCTGTCTGTCAATTGGTGTCTAAGTGGCTGTATGGGTGTTTGAGTGGGTATGGGAGTTACTGTATTGGTGAGTGATTGGTTGTCTGAGTACCTCTTTGGGTGTCTGAGTGTCTGTGTGAGTGGGTGAAAGTGTGTGTGAGTGGGTGAAGGGGTGTGTGACTGGCTGTATGGATGAGTGAGTAGGTGATTCAGTGGCTGTATCAGTTAGTGAGTGCATGAGTGAGGGGCTGTATGGGTGAGTGTGTGTATGGCTGTGTTAGTGAGTGAGTGCATGTGTCACTGGTATATGGGTGAGTAACTGGGTATGTGAAAGGCAGTATAGGTGAGTGATGAGGTATGTGAGTGACTGTATGGATGAGTGAGCAAATGTGAGAGTGGCTGTAAGGGTGAGTGTTTGCTTGTGTCGGTGACTGTATAGGTGAGTGAGTATATGTTAGTATTTGTTTGAGTAAGTGAGTGAATGTGTGTATAACTGTATGGGTGAGTAAGTGGCTTTGTGATTGACTGTATGGGTGAGTGAGTAGGTGTGTGAGTGGCTCTCTGGGTATAAGAATGGATATGCCAGTGCCTGTATTAGTGAGTGAGTGGGTGTGTGAGTGGCTATATGGGTGAGTGAGTGGACATGTGTATTGATCTATGAATCAGTGAGGAGCTGTGTAAGTACTGCTATGGGTGTGTGAATGGGTTTGAGAATGGTATTGTGGAAGTTGGAGTGGGTGTATGAAAAGTTATATGGGGGTTTGTGTGGGTGTGTCAGAGATTCTGTGGATGATGTTATCAGTGATGTCATTAGTGATGTGATTTGAGATGTCATCAGTGATGCAGTATGTGAGGTCATGAGCAGTGCATTGCGGGTGCACGAGTTATAGTTAGCTCACTAACTATAACAGCTGAAGTTCTCTGGTTTTGTACAAGAGAATTGTGAGCCTAACTATAACGTCCCTGTAACCTTTGTTTATTTTAGTGAATATATATATATATATATATATATATATATATATATATATACTATATATATATATATATATATATGACCTACTGCCAGATGCCAGTAGGTAGTTATAGTTAGGACCTAGTTTTCATAGGAAAGGTTTTTTTTGATTTGCCAATATCTTTGGCGCCGTTTGAAAAATCTTCGCAACATTTTCAAAACTAATGGCTTGCTCACTTCAACTTCTGTGTTGAAAGTTTCAGGGCGATTCATCAAGCGGGGGTCGAGAAAAAAGTGGGTCCCAAAACGCGTTTTCTCCATGTTAATTTCCATAAGAAACTTTAGACAAGGCTACAGCCCGAACTGCTGAACAGAATTACACCAAATTTGGAAAAAAGGTAGCTCTTGGTTCAGAAAGCGTTCTTTTTGTTAAATGGTGTAAATCAGTTTAGTCGTTTCTGAGAAATTTAAAGAAATTTCAAATTATATATCTAGGGATGAGGAGGATCCGCGAACCCTCCAAATCTTGTGCCTGAGATCTGAATGGCTGCCAACTCTTCAAACCAGGAAGTGTTGGCAGCCATCTTGTAACTCGGTTGAACTGAGTCACAAGAAAAAAGGTAAAAAAAGGATTACTAACAAGAAAAGGGGGCAGGGTGGAAACACCCTGACCCCTAGGTCACTCAGGGTGGGACCCCTGGGCCAAAAAAGCTTTTTTAAAAGATTTTCAGCGAGATTCGAGCTGGGTGCCGCGAATCCGGCAATAAAAAAATAAAAAAACAAAGCTCGGGCCAGATCCCGGGGACAATGCCGTAATATGAAGTGGGGGCCCGTGGGGCCCCCACTGCCCCGGGGACCACCACCACCCTGGGGTGATATTTATTAAATGCGATGGGCACGTGGCCTCCCGCAGCCCCAGAACCAGCCACACAGCCCCCCTTCCTAAAATAAGAAAAAAAAGAAACTGACAACTTGCCAGAGGCCCCGCCCCCTCTCTGCACTATACTGCAAACACACCTCCTGGAGCGCTCTGGGTTGGGGGATGAAGTCCCCTTCAATGCTGATGGTCCTCAGGGGACAATTAGCCCACCAGGTACCTCCAGTAAGCCCCACACAGTAGGATTGCTGAGAGGTGGTCCTAGGCCATGCCCCTTTTTACAACACTCTGCAAACGAACCTCTTGGCGCACTGCTGGTGGGGCGATGAGGTCCCCTTGTGTCCTGAGCACTCCAGGACTAAAGTGGAACTCATCTCCCAAGCAGCAGTGTGCCAGGAGGCGCTTTTGCAGAGTGGTGTAAAAAGGAGGCATGGCCTCTGACATGTCTCAGCAATCCAGCTGTGTGGGGCTTACTAGAGGTAACAGGTAGTTGGCCCCCAGGGACCCTCAAGAGGCAAGGGGACTTCATCCCCCAACAAAGAGTGCGCCAGGAGGCATGTTTGCAGAGTGGAGGAGAAAGGGGTCATGGCCTGCGTCCACCTCTCAGCAATCCCAGTGTGTGGGGCTTACTGGAGCGAACAGGTAGGCCAGTTGGCCCCTAAGTACCCCAGCAGTGAAGGGGACTTCAATCCCCATCCAAGAGCATGCCAGGGAGCGCATTTGCATAGTGGTGGGCAAAGGGAGTGTGGCCTGCCATGAGAACTTAGCAATCCTGTGGTGTGGGACTTCCTTGGGTGTCCAACTACCCCCCTGTTACCTCCAGTAAGTCACACACAGTGGGATTGCTAAGAGGTCTTCGGAGGCCACGCCCCCCTTTCTCCACAACTATGCAAACGTGTCTCCTGGCACTCTACTGGTTGGGGGATGAAGTCCACTTTACTCCTGAGGGACTTTGGAAGTCAAGAAGCCCTCCTGGTACCTCCTGTAAATCCTACGAAGTGGAATTCCTGAGCGCTGATTGGAGGCCCAGCCCCTTTCTCCACCACTCAGCAAATGCGACTACTAGTTAAACAAGCATTTGCATTGCAATAGGTCTCACATTTGCCTTGGTTAGAGCTATTGGCATTGTAAATGTAAAAGTGTTTTAGTAATGTTTTTTGGAGTGGAGTGGAGTGGATGTACGTTGTGTGTTGTGGAATTATGTGGTATGTTGTGCAGTGAAATTATGTGGATAGACAGTATGTGGCATTTATTGTATAGGAATTATGTGGAGTGGGATTATGTGTTATGGAGAGTAATTATGTGGTACGGTAGTCTGTGTTGTGGAGTGGTAACCTCAGGTTTAGTCTTCCTCATTTCCATTGAAGCTAAAATATAAACTCAAAAAGACACAAAAAAAGAAGCAGCCACAGAGGAGCCCTTCTGGACCTAGTCAAAGGTATGAGTAGGGCCACTGGAATTATGCGACTGTTCGGCCGTGCTGATTTTCACATAATTATACATTTTCCGCATTTGCCACATAATCCATCATCTGCCACATAATTTGCAGATTTGAACAAAAAAAACCTTGTTTCTAGCTGAAACGACTCAAATGTTACCAAAAATGCAGCGACACATGTTACAGAGTGGTGGAAGGCCCTAAGCTGGAATTGTCACGTGTTATTTATTGCTAAATGTGGGTGTTAAATTGGTACTAATGGTGCACAAACCTCTATTGCTTGTTTCTGCGCCTCTCTTGCCTCTTTCTGAAATTTCGCTTGCTTCTTTCTGCAGCTTTCTTCCTCTTTCTGCACTTCTCTTGCCTCTTTCTGCACCTCCCTTGCCTCTTTCTGCACCTTTCTTCTTCCTGCTGCACCTCTCTTGCCTCTTTCTGCACCTCTCTTGCCTATTTCTGCACCTCTATTGCTTCGTTCTACACTTCTCTTGCCTCTTTCTGTACCTCTGTTGCCTCTTTCTGCACTTTTCTTGCCTCTTTTTGAACCTCACTCTCTTCTTTCTGCACCTCTCTTGCTTCTTTCTGCACCTCTCTTGCTGCTTTCTGCATTTCTCTTGCTTTTTTCTGCACTTCTCTTGCTTCTTTCTGCATTTCTTCCTCTTTCTGAGCCTTTCTTCCTCTTTCTGCACCTCACTCTCTTCTTTCTGCACATCTCTTGCCTCTTTCTGCACCTCTCTTTCCTCCTTTTGCACCTCTCCTGCTTCTTTCTGCACCTCTCTTGCCTATTTCTGCACCTCTATTGCCTCTTTCTGCATCTCACTTGCCTCTTTCTGCAACTCACTCTCTTCTTTCTGCACCTCTCTCACTTCTTTCTGCACCTCTCTTACCTATTTCTGCACCTCTCTTGCCTATTTCTGTACCCCAATCTCTTCTTTCTGCACCTCTCTTGCCTCTTTCTGCACCTCTCGTGCCTCTTTCTGAACCTCTCTTCCCTATTTATGCACCTCACTTGCCTCTTTCTGTGCCTCTCTTGCCTCTTTCTGTACTTCCCTTGCCTCTTTCTATTCCTCACTTGCCTCTTTCTGAGCCTTTCTTCCTCTTTCTGCATCCCTCTTGCCTCTTTCTGCAGTTCTATTGCTTCTTTCAGCACTTCTATCGCCTCTTTCTGCACCTCTCTTGCCTCTTTCTGCAGTTCTATTGCTTCTTTCTGCACTTCTATTGCCTCTTTCAGCACCTCTCTTGCCTCTTTCTGCAGTTCTCTTGCCTCCTTCTGCACCTCTCTTGCCTCTTTCTGCAGTTCTATTGCCACTTTCTGCACATCGCTTGCCTCTTTCTGCACCTCTCTTGTCTCTTTCTGCACTTCTCTTGCCTCTTTCTGTACCTCTCTTGCTCCTTTCTGTGCCTTTCTTCCTCTTTCTGCAGTTTTCTTGCCTCTTTCTGCACCTCTCTTGCCTCTTTCTGCTCTTCTCTTGCCTCTTTCTGTACCTCTCTTGCCTCTTTCTGCATTTCTCTTGCTTCTTTCTATGCCTTTCTTCCTCTTTCTGCACCTCACTTGCTTATTTCTGCACCTCTCTTGCCTCTTTCTGTACCTCTCTTGCTCCTTTCTGTGCCTTTCTTCCTCTTTCTGCAGTTTTCTTGCCTCTTTCTGCACCTCTCTTGCCTCTTTCTGCTCTTCTCTTGCCTCTTTCTTCACATCTCTTGCCTCTTTTTGCACCTCTCTTGCCTCTTTCTGCACTTCTCTTGCCTCTTTCTGCACCTCTCTTGCCTCTTTCTGCATTTCTCTTGCTTCTTTCTACGCCTTTCTTCCTCTTTCTGCACCTCTCTTGCCTCTTTCTGCATCTCTCTTGCTTCTTTCTACGCCTTTCTTCCTCTTTCTGCACCTCCATTGCTTATTTCTGCGCCTCTCTTGCCTCTTTCTGAAATTTCACTTGCTTCTTTCTGCAGCTTTCTTCCTCTTTCTGCACTTCTCTTGCCTCTTTCTGCACCTCACTTGCCTCTTTCTGTACCTTTCTTCCTCCTGCTGCACCTCTCTTGCCTCTTTCTGCACCTCTCTTGCTTCATTCTGCACTTCTCTTGCCTCTTTCTGTACCTCCCTTGCCTCTTTCTGCACTTCTCTTGCCTCTTTTTGAACCTCACTCTCTTCTTTCTGCACCTCTCTTGCCTCTTTCTGCACCTCTCTTGCCTCTTTTTGCACCTCTCCTGCTTCTTTCTGCACCTCTCTTGCCTATTTCTGCACCTCTATTGCCTCTTTCTGCACCTCACTTGCCTCTTTCTGCAACTCACTCTCTTCTTTCTGCACCTCTCTCACTTCTTTCTGCACCTCTTTTACCTCTTTCTGCACCTCTCTTGCCTATTTCTGCACCCCAATCTCTTCTTTCTGCACCTCTTGCCTCTTTCTGCACCTCTCGTGCCTCTTTCTGAACCTCTCTTCCCTATTTATGCACCTCGCTTGCCTCCTTCTGTGCCTCTCTTGCCTCTTTCTGCACTTCCCTTGCCTCTTTCTATACCTCACTTGCCTCTTTCTGCGCCTTTCTTCCTCTTTCTGCATCCCTCTTGCCTCTTTCTGCAGTTCTATTGCTTCTTTCTGCACTTCTATCGCCTCTTTCTGCACCTCTCTTGCCTCTTTCTGCAGTTCTATTGCTTCTTTCTGCACTTCTATTGCCTCTTTCTGCACCTCTCTTGCCTCTTTCTGCAGTTCTCTTGCCTCCTTCTGCACCTCTCTTGCCACTTTCTGCTCTTCTCTTGCCACTTTCTGCACATCTCTTGCCTCTTTCTGCACCTCTCTTGCCTCTTTCTGCACTTCTCTTGCCTCTTTCTGTACCTCTCTTGCTCTTTTCTGTGCCTTTCTTCCTCTTTCTGCAGTTCTCTTGCCTCTTTCTGCACCTCTCTTGCCTCTTTCTGCTCTTCTCTTGCCTCTTTCTTCACATCTCTTGCCTCTTTTTGCACCTCTCTTGCCTCTTTCTGTACTTCTCTTTCCTCTTTCTGTACCTCTCTTGCCTCTTTCTGCATTTCTCTTGCTTCTTTCTACGCCTTTCTTCCTCTTTCTACACCTCTCTTGCCTCTTTCTGCATTTCTCTTGCTTCTTTCTACGCCTTTCTTCCTCTTTCTGCACCTCACTTGCTTATTTCTGCACCTCTCTTGCCTCTTTCTGTACCTTTCTTCCTCCTTTCTGTACCTCTCTTGCCTCTTTCTGCACCTCTCTTGCTTCTTTCTGCACTTCTCTTGCTTCTTTCTGCTCTTTATTCCTCTTTCTTGCACCTCTCTTGCCTCTTTCTGCACCTCTCTTGCCTCTTTCTGCACCTCTCGTGCCTCTTTCTGAACCTCTCTTCCCTCTTTATGTACCTCACTTGCCTCCTTCTGTGCCGCTCTTGCCTCTTTCTGTACTTCCCTTGCCTCTTTCTATACCTCACTTGCCTCTTTCTGCGCCTTTCTTCCTCTTTCTGCATCCCTCTTGCCTCTTTCTGCAGTTCTATTGCTTCTTTCTGCACTTCTATCGCCTCTTTCTGCACCTCTCTTGCCTCTTTCTGCAGTTCTATTGATTCTTTCTGCACTTCTATCGCCTCTTTCTGCACCTCTCTTGCCTATTTCTGCAGTTCTCTTGCCTCTTTCTGCACCTCTCTTGCCACTTTCTGCTCTTCTCTTGCCACTTTCTGCACATCTCTTGCCTCTTTCTGCACCTCTCTTGTCTCTTTCTGCACTTCTCTTGCCTCTTTCTGTACCTCTCTTGCTCCTTTCTGTGCCTTTCTTCCTCTTTCTGCAGTTTTCTTGCCTCTTTCTGCACCTCTCTTGCCTCTTTCTGCTCTTCTCTTGCCTCTTTCTTCACATCTCTTGCCTCTTTTTGCACCTCTCTTGCCTCTTTCTGCACTTCTCTTGCCTCTTTCTGTACCTCTCTTGCCTCTTTCTGCATTTCTCTTGCTTCTTTCTATGCCTTTCTTCCTCTTTCTGCACCTCTCTTGCCTCTTTCTGCATTTCTCTTGCTTCTTTCTATGCCTTTCTTCCTCTTTCTGCACCTCACTTGCTTATTTCTGCACCTCTCTTGCCTCTTTCTGTACCTCTCTTGCTCCTTTCTGTGCCTTTCTTCCTCTTTCTGCAGTTCTCTTGCCTCTTTCTGCACCTCTCTTGCCTCTTTCTGCTCTTCTCTTGCCTCTTTCTTCACATCTCTTGCCTCTTTTTGCACCTCTCTTGCCTCTTTCTGCACTTCTCTTGCCTCTTTCTGCACCTCTCTTGCCTCTTTCTGCATTTCTCTTGCTTCTTTCTATGCCTTTCTTCCTCTTTCTGCACCTCTCTTGCCTCTTTCTGCATCTCTCTTGCTTCTTTCTACGCCTTTCTTCCTCTTTCTGCACCTCCATTGCTTATTTCTGCACCTCTCTTGCCTCTTTCTGAACTTCTACTTGCTTCTTTCTGCAGCTTTCTTCCTCTTTCTGCACTTCTCTTGCCTCTTTCTGCACCTCTCTTGCCTCTTTCTGTACCTTTCTTCCTCCTTCTGCACCTCTCTTGCCTCTTTCTGCACCTCTCTTGCCTCTTTCTGCACCTCTATTGCTTCATTCTGCACTTCTCTTGCCTCTTTCTGTACCTCTCTTGCCTCTTTCTGCACTTCTCTTGCCTCTTTCTGCAACCTCTCTCTGCTCTCTTTCTGCACCTCTCTTGCCTCTTTCTGCACCTCTCTTGCTGCTTTCTGCATCTCTCTTGCCTCTTTCTGTACTTCTCTTGCTTCTTTCTGCATTTCTTCGCTTCTTTCTGCGCCTTTCTTCCTCTTTCTGCACCTCTTGCTCTTCTTTCTGCACTTCTCTTGCCTCTTTCTGCACCTATCTTGCCTCTTTCTGCACCTCTCCTGCTTCTTTCTGCACCTCTCTTGTCTCTTTCTACACCTCTCTTGCCTCTTTCTGCACCTCACTTGCATCTTTCTGCACCCCACTCTCTTCTTTCTGCACCTCTCTCACTTCTTTCTGCACCTCTTTTACCTCTTTCTGCACCTCTCTTGCCTATTTCTGCACCCCAATCTCTTCTTTCTGCACCTCTTGCCTCTTTCTGCACCTCTCGTGCCTCTTTCTGAACCTCTCTTCCCTATTTATGCACCTCGCTTGCCTCCTTCTGTGCCTCTCTTGCCTCTTTCTGCACTTCCCTTGCCTCTTTCTATACCTCACTTGCCTCTTTCTGCGCCTTTCTTCCTCTTTCTGCATCCCTCTTGCCTCTTTCTGCAGTTCTATTGCTTCTTTCTGCACTTCTATCGCCTCTTTCTGCACCTCTCTTGCCTCTTTCTGCAGTTCTATTGATTCTTTCTGCACTTCTATCGCCTCTTTCTGCACCTCTCTTGCCTCTTTCTGCAGTTCTCTTGCCTCCTTCTGCACCTGTCTTGCCTCTTTCTGCACCTCTCTTACCTCTTTCTGCACCTCTCTTGCCACTTTCTGCTCTTCTCTTGCCACTTTCTGCACATCTCTTGCCTCTTTCTGCACCTCTCTTGCCTCTTTCTGCACCTCTCTTGCCTCTTTCTGCACTTCTCTTGCCTCTTTCTGTACCTCTCTTGCTCTTTTCTGTGCCTTTCTTCCTCTTTCTGCAGTTCTCTTGCCTCTTTCTGCACCTCTCTTGCCTCTTTCTGCTCTTCTCTTGCCTCTTTCTTCACATCTCTTGCCTCTTTTTGCACCTCTCTTGCCTCTTTCTGCACTTCTCTTGCCTCTTTCTGTACCTCTCTTGCCTCTTTCTGCATTTCTCTTGCTTCTTTCTACGCCTTTCTTCCTCTTTCTACACCTCTCTTGCCTCTTTCTGCATTTCTCTTGCTTCTTTCTACGCCTTTCTTCCTCTTTCTGCACCTCCCTTGCTTATTTCTGCACCTCTCTTGCCTCTTTCTGCACCTCTCTTGCCTCTTTCTGCAGTTCTCTTGCCTCCTTCTGCACCTGTCTTGCATCTTTCTGCACCTCTCTTACCTCTTTCTGCACCTCTCTTGCCACTTTCTGCTCTTCTCTTGCCACTTTCTGCACCTCTCTTGCCTCTTTCTGCACTTCTCTTGCCTCTTTCTGTACCTCTCTTGCTCTTTTCTGTGCCTTTCTTCCTCTTTCTGCAGTTCTCTTGCCTCTTTCTGCAGTTCTCTTGCCTCTTTCTGCTCTTCTCTTGCCTCTTTCTTCACATCTCTTGCCTCTTTTTGCACCTCTCTTGCCTCTTTCTGCACTTCTCTTGCCTCTTTCTGTACCTCTCTTGCCTCTTTCTGCATTTCTCTTGCTTCTTTATACGCCTTTCTTCCTCTTTCTACACCTCTCTTGCCTCTTTCTGCATTTCTCTTGCTTCTTTCTACGCCTTTCTTCCTCTTTCTGCACCTCCCTTGCTTATTTCTGCACCTCTCTTGCCTCTTTCTGTACCTTTCTTCCTCTTTCTGTACCTCTCTTGCCTCTTTCTGCACCTCTCTTGCTTCTTTCTATATTTCTCTTGCTTCTTTTTTTGCCTTTATTCCTCTTTTTGCACCTTTCTTCCTCTTTCTGCACCTCTCTTGCCTCTTTCTGCACCTCTCGTGCCTCTTTCTGAACCTCTCTTCCCTATTTATGCACCTCACTTGCCTCCTTCTGTGCCGCTCTTGCCTCTTTCTGTACTTCCCTTGCCTCTTTCTATACCTCACTTGCCTCTTTCTGCGCCTTTCTTCCTCTTTCTGCATCCCTCTTGCCTCTTTCTGCAGTTCTATTGCTTCTTTCTGCACTTCTATCGCCTCTTTCTGCACCTCTCTTGCCTCTTTCTGCAGTTCTATTGATTCTTTCTGCACTTCTATCGCCTCTTTCTGCACCTCTCTTGCCTCTTTCTGCAGTTCTCTTGCCTCCTTCTGCACCTGTCTTGCCTCTTTCTGCACCTCTCTTACCTCTTTCTGCACCTCTCTTGCCACTTTCTGCTCTTCTCTTGCCACTTTCTGCACATCTCTTGCCTCTTTCTGCACCTCTCTTGCCTCTTTCTGCACCTCTCTTGCCTCTTTCTGCACTTCTCTTGCCTCTTTCTGTACCTCTCTTGCTCTTTTCTGTGCCTTTCTTCCTCTTTCTGCAGTTCTCTTGCCTCTTTCTGCACCTCTCTTGCCTCTTTCTGCTCTTCTCTTGCCTCTTTCTTCACATCTCTTGCCTCTTTTTGCACCTCTCTTGCCTCTTTCTGCACTTCTCTTGCCTCTTTCTGTACCTCTCTTGCCTCTTTCTGCATTTCTCTTGCTTCTTTATACGCCTTTCTTCCTCTTTCTACACCTCTCTTGCCTCTTTCTGCATTTCTCTTGCTTCTTTCTACGCCTTTCTTCCTCTTTCTGCACCTCCCTTGCTTATTTCTGCACCTCTCTTGCCTCTTTCTGTACCTTTCTTCCTCTTTCTGTACCTCTCTTGCCTCTTTCTGCACCTCTCTTGCTTCTTTCTATATTTCTCTTGCTTCTTTTTTGCCTTTATTCCTCTTTTTGCACCTTTCTTCCTCTTTCTGCACCTCTCTTGCCTCTTTCTGCACCTCTTGTGCCTCTTTCTGAACCTCTCTTCCCTATTTATGCACCTCACTTGCCTCCTTCTGTGCCGCTCTTGCCTCTTTCTGTACTTCCCTTGCCTCTTTCTATACCTCACTTGCCTCTTTCTGCGCCTTTCTTCCTCTTTCTGCATCCCTCTTGCCTCTTTCTGCAGTTCTATTGCTTCTTTCTGCACTTCTATCGCCTCTTTCTGCACCTCTCTTGCCTCTTTCTGCAGTTCTATTGATTCTTTCTGCACTTCTATCGCCTCTTTCTGCACCTCTCTTGCCTATTTCTGCAGTTCTCTTGCCTCCTTCTGCACCTCTCTTGCCTCTTTCTGCACCTCTCTTACCTCTTTCTGCACCTCTCTTGCCACTTTCTGCTCTTCTCTTGCCACTTTCTGCACATCTCTTGCCTCTTTCTGCACCTCTCTTGCCTCTTTCTGCACCTCTCGTGCCTCTTTCTGAACCTCTCTTCCCTATTTATGCACCTCACTTGCCTCCTTCTGTGCCTCTCTTGCCTCTTTCTGCACTTCCCTTGCCTCTTTCTATACCTCACTTGCCTCTTTCTGCGCCTTTCTTCCTCTTTCTGCATCCCTCTTGCCTCTTTCTGCAGTTCTATTGCTTCTTTCTGCACTTCTATCGCCTCTTTCTGCACCTCTCTTGCCTCTTTATGCAGTTCTATTGATTCTTTCTGCACTTCTATCGCCTCTTTCTGCACCTCTCTTGCCTCTTTCTGCAGTTCTCTTGCCTCCTTCTGCACCTGTCTTGCCTCTTTCTGCACCTCTCTTACCTCTTTCTGCACCTCTCTTACCTCTTTCTGCACCTCTCTTGCCACTTTCTGCTCTTCTCTTGCCACTTTCTGCACATCTCTTGCCTCTTTCTGTACCTCTCTTGTCTCTTTCTGCACTTCTCTTGCCTCTTTCTGTACCTCTCTTGCTCCTTTCTGTGCCTTTCTTCCTCTTTCTGCAGTTCTCTTGCCTCTTTCTGCACCTCTCTTGCCTCTTTCTGCTCTTCTCTTGCCTCTTTCTTCACATCTCTTGCCTCTTTTTGCACCTCTCTTGCCTCTTTCTGCACTTTTCTTGCCTCTTTCTGTACCTCTCTTGCCTCTTTCTGCATTTCTCTTGCTTCTTTCTACGCCTTTCTTCCTCTTTCTACACCTCTCTTGCCTCTTTCTGCATTGCTCTTGCTTCTTTCTACGCCTTTCTTCCTCTTTCTGCACCTCCCTTGCTTATTTCTTCTCCTCTCTTGCCTCTTTCTGAAATTTTGCTTGCTTCTTTCTGCAGCTTTCTTCCTCTTTCTGCACTTCTCTTGCCTCTTTCTGCACCTCACTTGCCTCTTTCTGCACCTTTCTTCCTCCTGCTGCACCTCTCTTGCCTTTTTCTGCACCTCTCTTGCCTCTTTCTGCACCTCTATTGCTTCATTCTGCACTTCTCTTGCCTCTTTCTGTACCTCCCTTGCCTCTTTCTGCACTTCTCTTGCCTCTTTTTGAACCTCACTCTCTTCTTTCTGCACCTCTCTTGCTTCTTTCTGCACCTCTCTTGCTGCTTTCTGCATGTCTCTTGCTTCTATCTGCACTTCTCTTGCTTCTTTCTGCATTTCTTCCTCTTTCTGCGCCTTTCTTCCTCTTTCTGCACCTCACACTCTTCTTTCTGCACCTCTCTTGCCTCTTTCTGCACCTTTCTTGCCTCTTTTTGCACCTCTCCTGCTTCTTTCTGCACCTCTCTTGCCTATTTCTGCACCTCTATTGCCTCTTTCTGCACCTCACTTGCCTCTTTCTGCAACTCACTCTCTTCTTTCCGCACCTCTCTCACTTCTTTCTGCACCTCTCTTACCTCTTTCTGCACCTCTCTTGCCTATTTCTGCACCCCAATCTCTTCTTTCTGCACCTCTCTTGCCTCTTTCTGCACCTCTCGTGCCTCTTTCTGAACCTCTCTTCCCTATTTATGCACCTCACTTGCCTCCTTCTGTGCCTCTCGTCTCTTTCTGCACTTCACTTGCCTCTTTCTATACCTCACTTGCCTCTTTCTGCGCCTTTCTTCCTCTTTCTGCATCCCTCTTGCCTCTTTCTGCAGTTCTATTGCTTCTTTCTGCACTTCTATCGCCTCTTTCTGCACCTCTCTTGCCTCTTTCTGCAGTTCTCTTGCCTCCTTCTGCACCTCTCTTGCCTCTTTCTGCACCTCTCTTACCTCTTTCTGCACCTCTCTTGCCACTTTCTGCTCTTCTCTTGACACTTTCTGCACATCTCTTGCCTCTTTCTGTACCTCTCTTGCCTCTTTCTGCACTTCTCTTGCCTCTTTCTGTACCTCTCTTGCTCCTTTCTGTGCCTTTCTTCCTCTTTCTGCAGTTCTCTTGCCTCTTTCTGCACCTCTCTTGCCTCTTTCTGCTCTTCTCTTGCCTCTTTCTTCACATCTCTTGCCTCTTTTTGCACCTCTCTTGCCTCTTTCTGCACTTTTCTTGCCTCTTTCTGTACCTCTCTTGCCTCTTTCTGCATTTCTCTTGCTTCTTTCTACGCCTTTCTCCCTCTTTCTACACCTCTCTTGCCTCTTTCTGCATTTCTCTTGCTTCTTTCTACACCTTTCTTCCTCTTTCTGCACCTCCCTTGCTTATTTCTGCGCCTCTCTTGCCTCTTTCTGAAATTTCGCTTGCTTCTTTCTGCAGCTTTCTTCCTCTTTCTGCACTTCTCTTGCCTCTTTCTGCACCTCACTTGCCTCTTTCTGCACCTTTCTTCCTCCTGCTGCACCTCTCTTGCCTCTTTCTGCACCTCTCTTGCCTCTTTCTGCACCTCTATTGCTTCATTCTGCACTTCTCTTGCCTCTTTCTGTACCTCTCTTGCCTCTTTCTGCACTTCTCTTGCCTCTTTTTGTACCTCACTCTCTTCTTTCTGCACCTCTCTTGCTTCTTTCTGCACCTCTCTTGCTGCTTTCTGCATGTCTCTTGCTTCTATCTGCACTTCTCTTGCTTCTTTCTGCATTTCTTCCTCTTTCTGCACCTTTCTTCCTCTTTCTGCACCTCACACTCTTCTTTCTGCACCTCTCTTGCCTCTTTCTGCACCTCTCTTGCCTCTTTTTGCACCTCTCCTGCTTCTTTCTGCACCTCTCTTGCCTATTTCTGCACCTCAATTGCCTCTTTCTGCACCTCATTTGCCTCTTTCTGCAACTCACTCTCTTCTTTCCGCACCTCTCTCACTTCTTTCTGCACCTCTCTTACCTCTTTCTGCACCTCTCTTGCCTATTTCTGCACCCCAATATCTTCTTTCTGCACCTCTCTTGCCTCTTTCTGCACCGCTCGTGCCTCTTTCTGAACCTCTCTTCCCTATTTATGCACCTCACTTGCCTCCTTCTGTGCCTCTCTTGTCTCTTTCTGCACTTCCCTTGCCTCTTTCTATACCTCACTTGCCTCTTTCTGCGCCTTTCTTCCTCTTTCTGCATCCCTCTTGCCTCTTTCTGCAGTTCTATTGCTTCTTTCTGCACTTCTATCGCCTCTTTCTGCACCTCTCTTGCCTCTTTCTGCAGTTCTCTTGCCTCCTTCTGCACCTCTCTTGCCTCTTTCTGCACCTCTCTTACCTCTTTCTGCACCTCTCTTGCCACTTTCTGCTCTTCTCTTGCCACTTTCTGCACATCTCTTGCCTCTTTCTGCACCTCTCTTGCCTCTTTCTGCACTTCTCTTGCCTCTTTCTGTACCTCTCTTGCTCCTTTCTGTGCCTTTCTTCCTCTTTCTGCAGTTCTCTTGCCTCTTTCTGCACCTCTCTTGCCTCTTTCTGCTCTTCTCTTGCCTCTTTCTTCACATCTCTTGCCTCTTTTTGCACCTCTCTTGCCTCTTTCTGTACTTCTCTTTCCTCTTTCTGTACCTCTCTTGCCTCTTTCTGCATTTCTCTTGCTTCTTTCTACGCCTTTCTTCCTCTTTCTGCACCTCCCTTGCTTATTTCTGCACCTCTCTTGCCTCTTTCTGTACCTTTCTTCCTCTTTCTGTACCTCTCTTGCCTCTTTCTGCACCTCTCTTGCTTCTTTCTATATTTCTCTTGCTTCTTTTTTTGCCTTTATTCCTCTTTTTACACCTTTCTTCCTCTTTCTGCACCTCTCTTGCCTCTTTCTGCACCTCTCGTGCCTCTTTCTGAACCTCTCTTCCCTATTTATGCACCTCACTTGCCTCCTTCTGTGCCTCTCTTGCCTCTTTCTGTACTTCCCTTGCCTCTTTCTATTCCTCACTTGCCTCTTTCTGAGCCTTTCTTCCTCTTTCTGCATCCCTCTTGCCTCTTTCTGCAGTTCTATTGCTTCTTACTGCACTTCTATCGCCTCTTTCTGCACCTCTCTTGCCTCTTTCTGCAGTTCTATTGATTCTTTCTGCACTTCTATCGCCTCTTTCTGCACCTCTCTTGCCTCTTTCTGCACCTCTCGTGCCCCTTTCTGAACCTCTCTTCCCTATTTATGCACCTCACTTGCCTCCTTCTGTGCCTCTCTTGCCTCTTTCTGCACTTCCCTTGCCTCTTTCTATACCTCACTTGCCTCTTTCTGCGCCTTTCTTCCTCTTTCTGCATCCCTCTTGCCTCTTTCTGCAGTTCTATTGCTTCTTTCTGCACTTCTATCGCCTCTTTCTGCACCTCTCTTGCCTCTTTCTGCAGTTCTATTGATTCTTTCTGCACTTCTATCGCCTCTTTCTGCACCGTCTTGCCTCTTTCTGCAGTTCTCTTGCCTCCTTCTGCACCTCTCTTGCCCCTTTCTGCACCTCTCTTACCTCTTTCTGCACCTCTCTTGCCACTTTCTGCTCTTCTCTTGCCACTTTCTGCACATCTCTTGCCTCTTTCTGTACCTCTCTTGCCTCTTTCTGCACTTTTCTTGCCTCTTTCTGCACCTCTCTTGCTCCTTTCTGTGCCTTTCTTCCTCTTTCTGCAGTTCTCTTGCCTCTTTCTGCACCTCTCTTGCCTCTTTCTGCTCTTCTCTTGCCTCTTTCTTCACATCTCTTGCCTCTTTTTGCACCTCTCTTGCCTCTTTCTGCACTTCTCTTGCCTCTTTCTGTACCTCTCTTGCCTCTTTCTGCATTTCTCTTGCTTCTTTCTACGCCTTTCTTCCTCTTTCTACACCTCTCTTGCCTCTTTCTGCATTTCTCTTGCTTCTTTCTACGCCATTCTTCCTCTTTCTGCACCTCCCTTGCTTATTTCTGCACCTCTCTTGCCTCTTTCTGTACCTTTCTTCATCTTTCTGTACCTCTCTTGCCTCTTTCTGCACCTCTCTTGCTTCTTTCTATATTTCTCTTGCTTCTTTTTTTGCCTTTATTCCTCTTTTTGCACCTTTCTTCCTCTTTCTGCACCTCTCTTGCCTCTTTCTGCACCTCTCGTGCCTCTTTCTGAACCTCTCTTCCCTATTTATGCACCTCACTTGCCTCCTTCTGTGCCTCTCTTGCCTCTTTCTGTACTTCCCTTGCCTCTTTCTATACCTCACTTGCCTCTTTCTGCACCTTTCTTCCTCTTTCTGCATCCCTCTTGCCTCTTTCTGCAGTTCTATTGCTTCTTTCTGCACTTCTATCGCCTCTTTGTGCACCTCTCTTGCCTCTTTCTGCAGTTCTATTGATTCTTTCTGCACTTCTATCGCCTCTTTCTGCACCTCTCTTGCCTCTTTCTGCAGTTCTCTTGCCTCCTTCTGCACCTCTCTTGCCTCTTTCTGCACCTCTCTTGCCACTTTCTGCTCTTCTCTTGCCACTTTCTGCTCATCTCTTGCCTCTTTCCGCACCTCTTTTGCCTCTTTCTGCACTTCTCTTGCCTCTTTCTGTACCTCCCTTGCTCCTTTCTGTGCCTTTCTTCCTCTTTCTGCAGTTCTCTTGCCTCTTTCTGTACTTCTCTTGCCTCTTTCTGTACCTCTCTTGCCTCTTTCTGCATTTCTCTTGCTTCTTTCTACGCCTTTCTTCCTCTTTCTGCACCTCTCTTGCCTCTTTCTGCATTTCTCTTGCTTCTTTCTACGCCTTTCTTCCTCTTTCTGCACCTCCCTTGCTTATTTCTGCACCTCTCATGCCTCTTTCTGTACCTTTCTTCACCTCTCTTGCCTATTTCTGCACCTCTCTTGCTTCTTTCTATATTTCTCTTGCTTCTTTTTTTGCCTTTATTCCTCTTTTTGCACCTTTCTTCCTCTTTCTGCAGCTCTCTTGCTTCTTTCTGTACTTCTCTTGCCTCCTTCTGCACCTCTCTTGATTCTTTCTGCCCTTCCCTTGTCTCAACACCACTCCACTGTATGCTATTGCACTGCTCGCCACTCCACCGCAACACACTTCACTCTAATACACTCCCCTCTACTCCACTCTACGACAGTACATTCTTCAACAGTGCACTGTACAACTCTCTCCTCCACTCTGTTGTACTGCACTCCACTTAATAGTACTCCACTCAATAACATTAAACTCTACAATTTGGAATTTTTTTAAATTAAAAATAGAAAAACATTTAAATTCTAAGACAAAAAAGAAAGGTTAAACCTTTGTTATAGTTTGGAAAACTATATTCATTCTTTCTCTACATACCAGATTTTCAATACACAAACATTACAAATACTTAAGTTATAGTTATACTTTAAATCCATAATTAGCAAGCCACCTTTAAATGAATATGAATTTATTTATTATTTATCTACAAACCAAACTTAAACTAGACAAAAATGTAAATATCTAAACTTATACTTACATCTTCATGTTATAATTTACGTAACACCTTTAAATTATTATAACTCGTGCACCTCCATACAAAGTGTATTCAGCTCAGTAGCTACACTACACCCCAGGAGAGCATACCATATTTTTTTCAAGCACTCATATCTGCAGAGCCCCCTTGTGGTTGTTTTTTTGGCAACATTTTGTGGCATGAAAAATATTAAAAGAAAGACTCAAAGATATGTTGATTTTTTTTAAACAAAACTTTATTAATTCTTTTTTATGAAAATCAATTTTATTACACATTGCATTGTGTGAATTAAGGAAAACTGTCATCAGTTCCTCATTGTGTGACATGTGCGCCCTCCTGCACTCAAAGGCAATCTGCAACCGAGAAGCAACACTGTACATCAAAGCACACAAGAAGTATTTGAAGGCCTTGCATAAGTCCCACTCCAAGTCGAGGGCACAGACCTGCTACCGAGGTCTCTCAGCGAGAAGTCAACTTTGCAATCAAAGGGCTCCTGGAAGTTGAAGTCCCAACATAGACACAAGGCGAAGCGGGTCTCGACCCCATCTCGCATCTATCTAAAGATAAGGTGCAAGATCATTACAGTGTCAGTCAGTCTCCCTGTGGTACTCCAGTTGTTGATCCGATTTGTCCATTGGCCCCTGAGCATTCCAAATTCTCTGGGTCCTCAGCAACGTCACAACACGTCAGAGCTTTTAAGGATATTTGACATTCTTCTAGCTCCCTCTGTCACACCCTTATGCCCCAAGCAAATACAGGGACTGCGGATCTGTTTTCAGTGCCTTGTCACCCCTTTGTACCAGTCACAGGCTTCATACCAGCTCTGGGGCAGACTTTTACCACCGGGCCACAACCTGTGTTGGACCTGCCCATTCAAAGCCCATTAAGGCACTGATAAAAATCTATCAAGCAAAATGTATTTCTACAGTAAGCTACAGCAGCAATATTTGGGGATACAGAGATGCCTCACAGTTGCAATTAGCAAAAAATAAGTTCATATGGTGATTATTGTTAGTGCCCCATTCCATCTCTTCTTACCTCTTGAATGAACAATTAGGGTCAGGATAGATCTCAGATCTGCTCACTTTGTGACCATTATTCAGCTGGATGTCTGCATGAATAAATACAGAGTTGGGACTGAATCGGGCCATATTGAAGGATTGTATGGAACCTGGATAGGGGAGACAGCATTCCCTAGCACAAGTTTAATAAAGCTGCATTCACTGACTTAGGACGGCCAGACTTGTTCAATTCTCCGGAGCGGGTCACTCGTCCTGATGTACAATGGGTAAAGAAGCGCCTTATATCCTTAATCCAGGAAAAAAGAGAGATAAGGGAGACGGGCAAATCAACTGTATGTGCCTATGTTATACTGAAATCATGTCCACCCTCTGAACTATATCTTACAGTGGTAGCAACCTCCTGCCACCGATTCTTGCCAACTAGTTTGAATTTTTTGCACTGCTTTTTGGCTGACCATTGTGGGTTAGGACCCTGCAGCTGTGACTTTTTCTCAGCCCACAACACTATGCACTTTGTAATGTTTTGTGAGCACTTTAGGGCCTTGCAACAAAGATACATTCTGCCCCTATTGAGAGGGAAACAATTTACCCAAGTAAGACTTGCGTTGACTTATTTTTTTTTACAAATGTTGCCTAATGAATTTATACGTCTCAATGTTGCTTGTTTTTTAACTAGAGACATAAGACTTAGAAATTCATGCATGCTAAGTAAAAATTTTTATAATAATGGTTCTTTTTAGTTTTTAGGAAACAGATGAATGGTTTCCGTTTTAGTAGTAGTGGAAAAACTTGTTTTTATTGTTTTGTATTTTATCACAATGTATGTAGCTTTTATTTGGAATTACCGATATTGTTATTTATATTTTTGTATTGATCACTGAGAGAAATGAATTGATCATGAAATTAGACTATTACTTTTAACCTTGCCTAATTTGAGATGTTGTAATGTTTTAGTTTGCACGGATTCTTAACTGTTTATATCTTTTATGGTTTTAAGTAACCAAATAAAGATGATTGATTGATAGTACTAAAAGCTTAAAAAGCAGTCAAAGAAGTCTGGCAGGCACTCAGCTTTGATACCTGCTACTCTGCTGGTCACCTTGTCAGTACTTGTCCATCACAATGATGAAAGATTTTGGATGCATGCTTTTAACTCAGCACGTTATTCCAACCTGCAGGCTCTCAAACCAACATATATTCACATTACACCGCTTTCATAGGTTGTACACAAGCCAAACTATTTTCATCTACAAACTATATCGAGTCATGGGTCTGCAGAAGTTTGTAAAATGGCAATTTACTGCCAAAAACAAGGACTTCACCTGGCAAATAAAGAGTTATAATTAGAAGACTTTATGCAAATGTTTGAAAATCTTCAAGTGTCATGAAGTTTGCAGAGTTTATTTTTAAGTAACTGGGTTGAAAATATGTTTTCGGTGAAAAACTGGCAAACTGATTTTGTGCATATCTTTCGAACTTGCAAATGAAGTCAAACATTCATAGTGTTATCTCATGCCCTTGCATGACCTAGTTATAAACTTTAAACAGTATCTGTTATTTGATTATACAATTCTACAACAAGTACATCAGGGCTGGCTGCCTTGTCTGCTTCTAATTTAGATAGCTTTAAGGACTTCCTTAAGGGAGTTCTTGGACTCCAAGCTATCTGCCTCATCAATGGTGAGTTATGAAAGCCTTACTCCATCAAGCCATGTATCTATGCTTCGTGTTACCAAGAAGAATCTTCCTTATATATTTACTCAAAGGAGGAACAAAGTTCACTTTTAATTTCATCCTTTGGACTTAATTTTTGCTAATGTATCTCTTTTATACAATTGTTTGCTGTGTTCTGTACTGTGGCTTAACAAAACTTGCGGGAGTCCCCGCTGCAAAGTGCATGGAGGGTGCCCCACCACGATCCAGACCCAGTAAGGAGCTCTCAGGCCCACCCTTGCAGAGTGCTGGAGGGGGCCCTCTGGAGCTCTGGGGCCCCATGCACCACAGGGGCTATTGTTACACCATTGGTTCTGTAACTGATCTACTTTGGCTTTCCATGCCTGTAACTCCCCAGCTCTCTAGCCATATCCCCATTTAATTGATGGATAGGCTCAGCACTCCCTTAGAACTAGCCAACAGTTAAGTCAAAAGAGATGTACAAAGGGAAGGGTCAAATAAATCTTTGGAGGATCTGAGAAAAACAACAGATGGAAAGCCCTCCGGATTAAGGGACTACCAGATTGCCAAGTGGTTACAGGAGATTAGGCAGAGGATGACTCCCTGCAGCTCACTAGCTTTGAAAATCAAATTAAACTCTAATGTGTTTAAAAAGGAGATCTAAAAATGGTACTAACTGATCCAAAAGACAGAGGAAAGCTGATTGGAATTGCCAGATCAAATTTGAATCAAGACCTTGCGGTGTTCATTAATCAAACATGGCCGTTATCTCTTGACGTGCTGCACAAAGTTGTTTGCCCAGTATTCAAAATAAATCATTCTGTTTCCAATTTTCAAAATATATTGGACCTCCAAGAAACTATTCAACCTACATCTGAATCACCAGTAAAATGTCCTGTGCATGGCTGGAAGAAGCTGACTGTCTCCACATGTTCCTCACCTCTCATAATGCCCAACCTTCTTGCTTTGCCTTAACCAAGATAATCTGATTTTCAGATGAGTTATTGGGTGGGTGCTTTTTAAACTATCTTTGGGATTCAACAAGAAAACATTGTATTAAAAGAAACTGAATGCATCTTGCTATTTTACATTATATTGTTGGCCAGAATGTTAACCTGTAAATAGTAAAAGAAAGAGAGGGTTCCAACTGTTCATGAATGGCTAGCGATGTTTGGAATGGTTGATGTTTTACACATCAATATTTCTGTAGGTTAGAGGAAAAACATATGGATGCACTACTCACAATGGTCCAAAGTAACATGAGCTGATGATTCTATGCCTTACGTCAGTGGTTCCCAAACTTTTTTAACCCATGGCTCCCTTGACCTTTTGCCCATTGGCCGCGGCTCCCCATTATGTTACTATTTTTTTGGGGGGGGGAATGTAAGCCCGGCCTCTGGAGTACTTCCATTTTTCTCCCTGAAAATAATTGGAATGAAGCCAATGACGGTATTACAATCATAGATGTAATAAAATTAAAATATAACCGTTGTTTAATATAAAAAACTTTAATTACTTAAGTCAGAAACAATACAAGGAAACTCTTCAGCACTGGGGTCTGCATATGGAATCATGGGTGTACAAAATACTAAACAATACTACAGGATTCTGGGAGATAAGTCTGCGCCTTTAAGGCTATTGTCCTTGGAAATACACTGTTGTATATATGTATCACAGAGCTCCTTGGACGACATGGAACTTCATCAGTAACAGATTCTGCTGAGACTCCAACACTAAAATCATCTGTGCACTCTACTGGTGTGTGTTAAAGGAAGTCTGAGGAGCTGCTGGAGGAAAACATCAGATTGGCGTTTGATGAGCTGTTAAATGACCCTGACCTGAAGACATGATTAACTCTAAACCCCTCTGTCCATATCACACCTCTAAGGAGCAAATTTTGGACGTTACAAGGATACACCCAGTCATTACATTTTGTTGGTACTGTGACCAAGTGAAGGGCAACACAGGTCATCACTCCTTTCTTTAATGAGGAAGATGTACCTTACAGATTGTGTTTTTCCTGTAAGTTACTTTAGTTAAGCGGAGCCTAATAACATTTGTTGGGCTCTGCCCTGAAATAAGCTAAGAAGAAACTGAAACTGAATGATATTGGAAATGGTGGTCCGAGGGTCCCTGGCCTGTAATCTGAGGATTCCTGACCTACTAAATACTGTCCATCCGCTTTAAATCCTTTTGCTCTTCTTCTGAGCTTGTTTTCAATTCAGTCAGAGATAGCCATGTTCTGGCACAATCGCACCTTTAGCCAGTCTAAGAAGCTCCTTTAGCTTCCTTAATATCTTCCTTGCATGCCCAACGACCTATGCCTCGTTTTATGTCCTTCATGCTCTCTAGCGAGGCCTCTAGTCCCGGAGAGGCAGAGTGGTTTCCTTTTCTATCACTTATTATGCTACCAGGGTTTTATTAGAAAAGCGGGTGCTTACTTCCCGCCTCGCATGCCTCTGAGCTGTCACGGTGCCGAAGTGAGTCTGGTGTGTGGGCCTTACTTTGCTTGCACCTTTGTTTTGTGGTCGCAGAGGTTCAAAAACATACAAATAAATACCCAGTTGGAAAGCATGTGACAACTATGTTGGAATACCAACAACGGTAGAAAGAACATAGCTCATTCCCCTGCTCAAGGGCTTTTATGCTTGTGGGCTCTGCAAAATGCACAAACTGGCACACAGTTATGCAAAATAGTTTGGGAAGAGGAAAAAGAAATCGTTTAATTACAAAATTCATTTATTTATTAAACTGTTTAACATCTTTTTGGTGTTCATTATAAAATACCTTTGCGGTAAGCAATACATTGGGAGCATGACCAGAAGTCTGCAAATACACACTGCGTGACATAACAGAGCCACAGAAAATAAAAATCTTAATTGTGCTACAGCAGAACATTTTTAGAAAAATAAGAGGGTAAAGTGGGTGGCGTTATATTTTTGGAATCGATAAGAGTACTACAAAATATAAGGAGAGGTGAAAAATGTCCGTAAATCAAAAAGAAGCAATGTTTAGTTTAAACTTTAACCTATTGCCGCTAAACCTTTTGTTTCTGTGCTACAGAATAATGAATATTGCTGTAAAGGTTATTGATCTTGTTGGACGATGTTGAAAGCTCTAAGGCTGTTATTGTAATGAATGTTCTAAAATTAATCCAGTAGATGGCGATAAAGATAAAAAGATACCTTGCGTCTTGGAACTATTATGTATGTTTAAGCTCGGGATTGAAGTGCACTGTTAAAGGTGATTTATATTGCTCTACCTTGCTTGCAGTGTGCTCGGTGCGCATCTGTTTGCGGCGCCCCAGGCTAGTTTTGACGGCGCACTAGGGTGCCGCGGCGCACAGATTGGGAACCACTGCCTTACGTGGATCATTTGGGGCTGCGACTTCTCAAGTGTGTTCCTCTAAATAATGGCCACAATGGAAGATTGAAGTCCACGTATACATATTTGGGTTTGGCAAGTATGAGAACAAGAAGAAAGAAAAAAGTTGACAAAGTATTGATTCCACCCACTTTTGACAGCTGAATTAACCTTCATGGACCTCTAGGCTGCACACAGCAAGTCACAACAAGGCAAATATCAGTCTGGAATGATTATTATTTGTTAGGTTGCTTTTTCCATTTAATCTCTAGGCGATATTTCAGCTATCTGGCAGATACTTTGAAGTAAATCACAAGGAGGTGCTATCTCCACAAATTTAATTGCATGTGATGTTTTACGTGACATAGTTACAAAGATTATGTGGGAGCCTGAGGATTAGCCAAGAATGGTACTTAAGACTAAACACCCAATTTACAGATTTTGTCCTTTGGGAAATCCTGATGGCTCTTGAAAGGTCAATGGACCTTTCCCACCATTTTAGACTGGAGCTAGAAGGAAGACATAAACTATACATATATCATCAACAGTCAGAATATTAATGTTCAGTCAATGATGAGAGGTTGATGAAGTTTTCAACGCCTTTATTTATTTTAAAGGATTAGTATTGTTTTGTCATCTTTCTTCAGATTAGTTGGATAGAAATACCAATAAAAGATTTATTAGTGACAACATCAATCAATACAAAGTGTTCCATAAAGGAAAATTGTCACTTAGCTAGCTAAGGAGTCTAAACTACCCTAAATAGAACCCATGAAGAGTTATTTTCAGAAAAGAGCAAGATTTAGATTATAAGAAGAGCCACCTATAAAGAGCCATTCTGGAAACTCGGGCGAGTTCCCTACAGCTGCAGTAGCAACCATCAATAATTGAGTGATCTTTGCAGTAGCATTGATCAGGAAAGGGTTTTTGGATAAAGAAAGAATAAAGCCACCTTTAGCAGTAGCTGTTGGCAACAGAAGCAAAGGACCAACTCTCTGGTAGAAGAGTCACAAGGCAGGGAAGAGTGATCTGGATCAGTCTCCTTCTAACTAGCTAGGAACACTCATTAATATAAAACCACACAATAATGTATAAAAACATTTTAGATGTTATCTCCTTTCATCCAGTGGTAACCACTGATCCAATGAGTGTCATCAACTTACGGTGCTTCTTCTCCTGATTTCCACAGGAAACATTCACACCAATTTAGTGTAAAACATTGTTTCATGACTTTGTTACATGGAGGAAAGATCTCATGAGAACCTTCTAACCTAAGCTAAAACATACGGTCTATGTCCATTGTAAATACAAAGCAAATTGGATATGATGGGACAAATTAACAATAGTATTCTGTGAAGCATTCATAAAATATATCTAAATCATTATTTATTCAAGCGGTCACAGCAAAGCTCATTGTATTGAGGTAAATTATCTAACATGGTGTGATGAGGTTAAGGAAACATAAGCTTGAAGTTAGCACATTCTTAAGCAGGTTACTGGTGCTAGGCAAAATATTCTAAATAAACATCTTTTAAGCTATGAGCAAAAGTTGAAAGAAAAGGCTTTGAGGCTTAACTGAAGAGGCACATTTGAGAATGATACCCTGGCACAAAACATTTTCTACATTATTTTGTATACACTTTAATAAACACACTTTCCCCTTTATATATGAGTAATTAATATTTTATTTGCAGCATTAATAAGGATCCTCTCATGTTATAGAGCAGGCACAATTTTCTATGTATCATTTTCTATGTGAAAACATTTCGGCAGCAGATGAAATGCAGCCTAAGGTGCAATTCTAACATGTTCTGTAAATCGAATTTTCATTCTTCAAGTAATTTTCTCCACTTCTGACCTCATCAATGAGGTGTAGCTGATTGGACTGGGTGTCTCCAGTGTTATCAGAACTAAATTTGATTTGCATATGGTCGTTCCCTTTTTCCAGTAACATAGCATGAAAAAAATATAGACTAAAATGTAGCAAGATCATTTGGCAGTGGTTGAGACTTTGCAAGATTTCCATTCATCTCCTTTGGGATTACCTTATATACTTCGCAGGTCTCACACATGGGAGCCATATCACTCCACCCATCACCCAGGTTACTATTGGTCCAGTTACACTTTGCCCCTTTGGCATGCTCTGATGGAGGGGCCGTGTTCAGTAGGGAAGTTGGTCAGTGATAGAGTAGTGAAATTTGTTTGTGTCAATGTGAACTGTCCAGTTTGGTAATTTCTTGTGGTTTTTCCAAGAGAAAATGCCCAGTGAGAAGCACATGAACCACAAGGTCTTCCCAGCTCATTGCAAGTTTGAATGGTTCTCCCTGAACCTTGTTTTACCTGCAGAACTACATAATGTGCATCAGCCGTTAAACTCGGTCATTTTATAAGCTCACCAGTAGAGCGAATTGGCAGCCCAATTTCGCTCTGCAGGTAAATTAATTATCTTGAAATACTTGTGGCCAGCACTAATTGGTGGTGACATAAGGTTGACATCTCAGGAAGCAAGCGAGGCATGGAAGCTATTACATCAATGACTACAGGCCCAATTCACAGAGGCAATCTGAGACAAAAGTCAAGCTTTAATACTTTTGGTATTCACAGAGGTCAATTACGAGTCGTATCTTTAAGTCCGCAGTTGGGCCGGAATCTCCGGCTCAAGCCGTACTCTCCATCTCAAGATGTACTCTCCGGCTCAAGCCGTACTTTCCGACTCGTGCCAGAATCTCCGGCTCAGGACGTAATCTCCGGTTCAGACCGGATGAAGTGTAATCAATGGACTGGAACGCAATTTTTACAAAAGGGAACATTAGGAACATGAGATAAACGGTAGAGGAGGTCATGAAAATCAGTTTGGGTAGGGAAAAGGGTGTGGCCAGACACTGCATCACATCCCAGAAAAGTTTGCTCCTTTGCATCATGGTACATGCAGTCCACAATTTGCGCTCTCCTCAGTGTTGACTGTAGTGTTGCAACCAAGTTTGACCAAAGTTTAACACTACAGTCACCACTGAGTGTGGTGTAACACTACAGTCAACACTGAGGGGAGCACAAATTGTGGACTGCATGTACCATGATGCAAAGGAGCAAACTTTTCTGGGATGTGATGCAGTGCTCCTAATGATTCTTTTTGTAAAAATTGCGTTACAGCCCATTGATTATACTTCATCCGGCCCTAACCGGAGATTCCGGCCCGAGCCGGAGAGTACGGTTTGAGCCGTAGATTCCGGCCCGACTGCGGATGTAAAGATACGACTCGCAAATGACCTCTGTCAATACCAAAAGTCGTAAAGTTAGACTTTTGTCAGGGATTGGCTTTGTGGTTCAGGCCCTACATGTTATAGTTACTATG
Source organism: Calotriton arnoldi (assembly GCA_963921515.1). Classification (NCBI taxonomy): domain Eukaryota; kingdom Metazoa; phylum Chordata; class Amphibia; order Caudata; family Salamandridae; genus Calotriton; species Calotriton arnoldi. The sequence continues at coordinate 270,018 of CAWUFW010016646.1, read as the reverse complement.
GCTCCCATTAACACATTAGCCATCTCAAATTATGGGGACACATTTAAACTAAATCAGCACTATGCGTTTCATCTCTCCATCTCCTATGACATTCACTGAAAATCTTGTTGCAAGGACATAAGTCGGGGAAACATTTTAAGAGTATATCGAGTTCGGAAGATAGAAGACAGCACCTAGCAAAAGTACTTCAAGCCTCTCTTTCACTGTTCACCTTTGTTATTTTGTGCGATTCTCTGAGGCTGGCCTTCTGGGCATTTTGGTTGATCGTTAGCTTTATGCTGAATCCCTTCACAGTTCCAAAGATCTATTGCTGTACAGATCCTTGATACTCTCCCAAGTCTTATGTTCTTCACAGACACGTGAAGGTTAGGTTCTTCTACCTTAAGTTTGTTTCTTCTGATGGTCCCCTTCGTTCCTCCATCAATATTTGCTAATAACTGTTTCTTGTCCATTTACTTTCCCTTAGATGTTTCCTGTTTCTATTGTATCCACTACCCTGGTGCCTCATAGTTCATAGCTCAGTACTACGCTTTAGGGCATTTGGGAGCCTATGATCAAGGGTTACCATCATCACGTATAGTCCCATACTGGTTCCTGACAATAGAATAACATTTGAGTTTTTCAAAACTGTTCAGCCACTATTCACGCTTTTCCAAAATAGAATGACCCAAAAACAATTTTTAGATTATATCTAAGTTTCCAGATTCTGACGAACGTCAAATTACCTTTAGATTTTAAGTGCTTTGGACTAATAGACAGAATGAGTCATTGGACAGAGTGAGTCATTGGATACTATGCAAGTACAATAAATATGGAAGACTTAGGTGACGTACAGAAAAGGAATATATTCTAATAATTAGTGATAATCCAACATAACATATAATGAGAAATGTTTTTATTTCACAAGACTTTAAACATATGCATATACATGGTATTTCGATAGTGCAAAGCTAGATGAAAGAAGCTGGGCACTGTACAGGGTCGAAGGCAGAGATACACTGAGAGAGTGATTCTAGATAGGTCTGCTGAGTTTTGAACGGTGTAGGACTGTTTACTGCATCACATTGCAGCTTTCTTTTAAAAGCTCTGGGCAGATTTACTCTTTTTTCACTTAGCGCAATGCAGCAGCCGCAAATGCTGTGCTGCGCTACATGAAAAGGAGGGAGGAGGAGAGCGCCCTATTTACTAAAATAAGGCACTCTCCTCCACTCTCAATAGCGCCGACGCTGAAATCAGTTGCCGAGCGCCACGAAGATACCTTTGCGCCATGGTGCAAGGGAGTCTCCGTGAGCCTAGTATGGGTTTTGCACTGGAAAGAACCCTTCCAGTACAAAATACTATGCACAGACTCACTTTATCCATTTTCCTACTTTGCATGTGTGCTGTAAAGTGCAGCACACATGCAAAGTCCGAAAAGGAAGGAGAAATGAAAGCATTTCTCCTTCCTTGCGCCGACTTGAAATGGGCGCAGTTTTCTCAGGTTAAACCTAATCTACTTTATTTAGTAAATTGGGTTTAGCGTGAGAAACCTTTGGTGGTTGCAAGGGAATGCCCATGCACCACCCTTTGTATGCCCCCATGGCGTAAAGTAATGCGAAGCAGTGCTATGCTCTGCTCTGCATTACATTTCTGTTATTTCCAGCGGTAAACAAGTTTAGCGCTGGAAAGCAAATTGGGAAAAAAAGATTTTGCGCCGATTTGCATCACTTTTGTGACACAAACACAGAGCAAAATCTTAGTAAATCTCCCCCTCTGTGTCTTCAGTAGGCCTATACATATTATTTTCGTGAAGTATCTGAAATTTCTGTAAATTACTCATGTGATACTTAGGGGCAGATTTACAAGCCCCTTGCGTCACTTTTACACTGCCATTGCGTCACTTTTGTGACGCAACGGCAGCGTAAAAAATGCGGCAAATTACAACGTGACGCATCTAGGGAGATGAGTCACGTTGTAAAGCCCTGCGTGACATTATACCTGCGTCAGGTATAATGTATGCAGGGTAGGCGTTCCCATGCAGGAAAGCCTCGTAAAAGTGACGCAGTGAAATCTACAAGATTATTTATGTGCAGGAAGGTGTACCTTCCTCCACATAAACAATCATTAAAAAATGACGTGATGCAACTTCTATTTGTGCTGCATTAAGCAGCACACATAGAAGTTCCAAAACGCCAATTAAAGATTGTGTATGTGCAGGAAGACACTGTGGTGCAAGGGTGCCTGCATTGGCGCTAGGCAGCTAAATTTACAGCCAGTGCAGGGGGAAACACGGGGCTGCACCATATTGTTGTAAATATGGTGCAGTCCTGCGTTTCAGAAGTGGCGGAGCGCTGAGCTAAGCCAAGAAGGCTAAGGCCACGCTCCGTCACTTCTATTGTAAATATGCCCCTTTGTGTGGTAGTAAAAATGCATCAATGTATGGAGAAGGAAATATTTTTACAAGACGCACAACTATGGGATACCAATAATCGAGGAATGGGGTGTGCGATTCACATGGTTTGATTACTGAACCATCAGAATTATGTGTCTATGTTTTTTACACATGACTAATGTGGGTGGTAGTCCAAATTTCTTCTCTCTTTTAGGGCACACATATGCTTCGCAGCTTCATTATTTTTTCAGGTCTGCAGTAAGACAAGGAATCTTGCAATTTGCAAACACAGAGGGCCTGATTTACAAAGGTAAACTTACAAATTTGTGTAAGTTTACGATTGTTTGCAAGTCACAAAGGTATGTACGAGTAGTATCTTTAGGATGGTGTAAGTCTACGTTTGTAAATCAGGCCCTGAAAGTATTTTACACAGATACTGGGCTTTAAGCTCGTCCGTCTCAATCATTGGCTTGTAGCAACCCATTGCACTTTGTCAGACATTGCAATTTAAAAATGTTAAATGAGGCATCAAAAAAGGTGCTTCTCCACAGCAGCAGCTTGGGGACTGTGTGTGGGGGGCTCAGCCAGCACAATGAGTATAATAATTGTCCATTCCCGTGCAGAAAGAAGAATCCCATGACAATGAACTGCAATGGTTGGTCTTCGTATACTAATTTTGCCAATTTTTTTCCACAGGTGCCTACGAGGATCTAAGGCAACGGCAGCCATGAGTGAGTGCACAGGTGAAATTGTATGATGGTAGGCTAGAGGAAGAAGCATTTGTAGGATAAGACTGGATCAATTCATATGATAAGGATGAATGGGGGAATAGGACAGGTACAGATGACTGACACACCAGACTTCTTTAACAGTTACTGTTTTTCTTGATTGTACCTTGGTTTTTCAGTTTTATGACTTTACAATAATATTACTTAGACTGTTTTTTGTTACTTTTAATATTTTTAGCTTTTACTTGTTTTTTGACATTTTGAGTTTTTGCTTCATCTTTTTAATTCTATTTTATTATATTTTCATTGCACTTACTCCCCGCACCTCCTTTTGTTTTCTTTTCAAATGTACTTCTGTTTTTTTCACCCTGTTACCCCCAAATCCTTTGGTTTATCTTTCTTCAGCCATTTTTTTTCATTTTTTTGCTCTAGGGATAACCTCTTCCTTAATCCTCTTTTTCCCTCTACTTCCACGCTTTTTTGCCTTATATGTTTGTGTTTTCCTAATTCTTTTCTAGTTTTTCTATCCCACTCTTCAAATTGTTATTGGTTGAGTTTTTTCTTGTTAAGTTTTAAAAGTAAAACTATCAAAGTGATACTATGGTAAGTAATAGTTTCTATTTTTTAAGTGTGGCCTTTTTCTCTTACATGTGTTTCTGTGTATGATTATTGTTAGATATGACAGCCTTAGCGTAGTCTTCCCCTAACTTTTGCCTGTTTGCCTCACCTTTTTGCTGATCTCTTTTTGTTGGCCTTAGAACTCTGAGCACTTTACCACTGCCAACCAGTGCTAGAGCTGCAAGGGAGGAACTCTTTGCACTTCAAATCCCCTCTTTGAAGTTACCTCCCTTTCAAAGGCACAACTGGGTATAAGTACTGGGTCTCTGACCCCACCAACTCAGACACTACTGGAACTATGAAGAACTCTGTCAGGAGGAAGAACTGCTGAACTGCTACAAGGTCTGCCACTCTGCTGGACTGCTGTTCTGGAAGAGCTGCTTTTCTGATGTGCTGTCCTTCTCCGTGTTAACCACCGCCCTGCTGAGGAAGAACTGGACTAACTTACCTAAACCCAGAATGATCTCCAAGGCAGTGGCGGCTGGTGACATTTGAAAGTGGTGAGGCGTAAAATGATCGCCGTACTGAACTGTGGCAAGCGAGCGTGCCCGAACAACCTACAGTGGGTTCAGGGGGGTTCTCCACCCGAGAAAAGTTTGAAAAAAGAGTGGACAAATGGTGCATTTTCAAGCAAATTTGAGAAAGCAGGAAGGTTAATAAAGCAATTGTGAAAGTGCAGTTATTACATTAATAAAGAGATGTCATATAACAACATAGGTATCTGCTTCTTCAGTATAACCAAGGGCATGCCGCCCGCTGCTCCGAGCATACGTGCTCGTGTTTCTAAAACTAAAATGCTGTAAAATATGTGTGTGACGTGCAAAAAAAAATGTGTGCGGCGTGAAGGCATTGATTTCCGAAGGACTTTAGGGAATCCATTCGAGGTACTTGAAAAATTCCCCTCGGGGCAATCTTTCTCGTAGTTAATTATGCCTCATTAAAGATTCCATCAAATTAATTCAGTTTCATCAAGGCGTCTTCCGGTGGCGAGGAATTAATTATAACAAAAGCGGGGATTCCCTTCAGTGGGAAAGCGATCTAAGACCTGCTCTCTGTGCCTGCTTCTCCGTCAATAGCACATTTTATATCAGACACTGAGTTTAATAAATGGGTTATTTATTAGACTTAGACGTGCCACCATGATAAAACGGCTCATGGAAATGAGACGACAGACTTAAAGTGATCCTAGAGAGAAATGTTGTGAGCGCACGAGGAAGAACTTCTTGTACGCATTTACTTGTAATGATGGAAGCGATCATTTAAGAGCGAAAGGTGGCAAATAGGTGAAAATGTGAGCAATTTAGGCAACAGGACATTTGGATGCCTTTTAAAAAATAAGAGGGGATCGCTGCACTATGTGATTTAGAGAAACAGAAGCAAAGGGCTACTCTGGTTTGGCAAGTAGTAAAGCTCTCTAGCGGGGCACAATGAGCCTTTCTTCTGCTGCAGATGCTCAGGCATACTGTGCTACAGCAAACAAATGATGGACGGAATGCTGACAATGCAAACATTCTCCCCCAGTCAAAAGATTTGGGTTAAATCCATTGTTCTTTTGCCCACTACGCCACCCCAGTTTGGACCCAGCCATATGCAAATCAGTCTTGACCCTGTGCCCCATGGGAACAGTCCAGACCGAACTGCCAGGCCAGGTCCTCCCTGGACCAGAAACAAGCATCCTGGGACCGGTTTCAGGGTATGTCACCCTTCTTCAGCCAGGCTAGCTTAAATCCAGTGGCGCAGTGAGCAAGGGACCCAAGTCTGGGCATACCCATCCCACTTAGGGCGAAAAGTGTTACAGCAAACAAATGATGGATGGAATGCTGACAATGCAAACATTTTCCCTCAGTCAAAATATCTGGGTTAAATCCATCGTTCTTTTGCCCACTACGCCACCCCAGTTTGGACACAGCCATATGCAAATCAGTCTAGACCCTGTGCCCCATGGGAACAGTCCAGACCGAACTGCCAGGCCAGGTCCTCCTTGGACCGGAACAAGCATCCTGGGACCGGTTTCAGGGTATGTCACCCTTCTTCAGCCAGGCTAGCTTAAATCCAGTGGCGCAGTGAGCAAGGGACCCACGTCTGGGCATACCCATCGCACTTAGGGGGAAAAGTGTTACAGCAAACAAATGATGGACGGAATGCTGACAATGCAAACATTCTCCCCCAGTCAAAAGGTCTGGGTTAAATCCATCGTTCTTTTGCCCACTACGCCACCCCGGTTTGGACACAGCCATATGCAAATCAGTCTGGAACCTGGGGGTGAATGTTTTGATTTGTTCTGCATTCCGTCCATCAATTGTGTGTCTTTTGCTTTCTCGCCCTAAGTGCGCCAGGTATGCCCAGACGTGGGTCCTGGGCTCACTGTGCCACTGGAATCAAGCTATCCCGGCTGAAGAGGGGTGAAACCCGAAACCGGTCCTAGGATGCTTGTTTCAGGTCCAGGGAGGACCTGGCTTGGCAGTTCGGGCTGGACTGTTCCCATGAGGCACAGGGTCAAGACTGATTTGCATATGGCCAGGTCTAAACTGGGGTGGCATGGTGAGCAAAAGAATGATGGATTTAACCCAGATCTCTTGACTGAGGGTGAATGTCTTGATTTGTTCTGCATTCCGTCCATCAATTGTGTGTCTTTTGCTTTCTCGCCCTAAGTGCGGCAGGTATGCCCAGACGTGGGCCCTGGGCTCACTGTGCCACTGGAATCAAGCTATCCTGGCTGAAGAGGGGTGAAACCCCGAAACCGGTCCTAGGGTGCTTGTTTCCGGTCCAGGGATGACTTGGCTTGGCAGTTCGAGCTGGACTGTTCCCATGAGGCACAGGGTCAAGACTGATTTGCATATGGTCAGGTCTAAACTGGGGTGGCATGGTGAGCAAAAGAATGATGGATTTAACCCAGATCTCTTGACTGGGGGTGAATGTTTTGATTTGTTCTGCATTCCGTCCACCAATTGTGTGTCTTTTGCTTTCTCGCCCTAAGTGCGCCAGGTATGCCCAGACGTGGGTCCTGGGCTCACTGTGCCCCTGGAATCAAGCTATCCTGGCTGAAGAGGGGTGAAACCCCGAAACCGGTCCTAGGATGCTTGTTTCTGGTCCAGGGAGGACCTTGCTTGGCAGTTCGGGCTGGACTGTTCCCATGAGGCACAGGGTCAAGACTGATTTGCATATGGCCAGGGCTAAACTGGGGTGGCATGGTGAGCAAAATAATGATGGATTTAACCCAGATCTCTTGACTGGGGGTGAATGTTTTGATTTGTTCTGCATTCCGTCCATCAATTGTGTGTCTTTTGCAGGCATACTGTGCAGCTCCTCGAAGCACCACACTTCCCACTTTGTCTCGCACCCATGGGCACGTGCAGCGATGGTGGACACACAGCGCATACACCTCTAGGGCATTCCATCTATCCCTGCGCGAGCTGCAAGTGGCACTAGACAGAAGTGACCCTGCAGAGTCTGCCCTCGTGAGCAAAAACATTCACTGTACTCCACTTTACTTTTCGCATGGATACATGATTAAACTCTGTGTCCAGATCCGGGACCGTCCGAGTCAACGGGTGCATGATAAAACATAAAATGAGCACTGCACCTCGAAAGGGAAAACACCATGCATTGCCTCTGTGCCACATTCCCTCTCTCCAGTCTCTACCCTGCTGCCCCAACGCCGACCAAGACACGCCAGCAGATCCCACGCACCTCACCTGCCCCAGAGTCCCATTACAAATCCATTCCATTCTGCTTTCAACCATCAGACATCAAAGCTCTGCACACATGGTACTCACACTTAACTGCGGCGATCCAGCATAGGTGGAAGAAAACAGGAGCTCTCATGTCTGTGAAAGAGCGAGCAGGAGTCACCCGAGAGCGGCCAGGTTTCTGTGGTGGAGGCCGAGCTCGCAGCCGGTACCCTGAGCGCTGCGCGCGGCTGCTCTCCTCAACAGGAAGCAGCCACCCACAGGCAGCCTCCCTCCCCTCCGCCAATCATAACGCTGCAATGGCAGCGTTGTGATTGGTGCGGTGCAGGCGCAGAGTGCCCCAGCCGGGCGCCTAATCGGAGGCCCTTGTCTCTATGTAGGCTGCATGCAGCCTACATAGAGAAAAGGGAGAGTGCGCATGACTGCTTTGGTCGGCCCCAGGCCGACCAAAGCAGTCAGGGCCCACAACAGTGGCCAAGCCACTCCCCCCTGCCCTCGAGCAGGACCGCCCACCCGTCCGCCCACAACCAGGCACTTCTGCTTTCTCGCAGTGCGAGAAGCAGAAACATAAAATGGTAGTTTTACCATTTTATGTTTCTGCTTCTCGCACTGCGAGAAAGCAGTGGGGCCATGCCCCCACGCCCCTATGGAGGAGCCGCCACTTCTCCAAGGGCATGCTGGCTTGCCTCCTGTTGTAAGACTCAGGCATATCAAAGTCTTAACCCCTGCTCCTTTGACTGGGACATTGGAAGTAAATCAAAGTGCTTGCTCCAAGGGAGCCAAGGCATCCTCTGGTGCATGAGCAGAACTGACGCATCACACTTGGAACCAGCTCTATTTTCCATTTTTAATATTTAAAAATTCATATCTTAACTTCTACTTATTGGATTGTTGTCGTTTTGGTCTTGGTCTATTTATAAAAGCTATAATCTATTTTTCTAAACTGGTGTGGTGTCTTTTTGTGGTGTTTCACTGGATTACTGTTAGAAGTGTTCAACAAATACTTTGCACATTGCCTCTTAGTTAAGCCTGCCTGCTCTGTACCAAACTACTAGAGGGTGAGCGGAGGTTAATTTATGGTATGTATCTAACTTACCCTGACTAGGATTGTGGCCCCTGCTTGAGCAGAGTGCATACCTCTGCCAACCAGAAACCCAATTTCTAACAATAATGGTATTACTAATAAGCATGTTTTTACTAGGAACAACAGTCCAAACAGTGCACTACTAATCAGTGCCTATTTTAGTAGGAACAAAACAGCAACATGCATGTGCATTAGGCAGGGCAAAAATTAGTTGCTGTAAGGAACCAGAAGTCATGTTCCTTTCTTATGTGTATTCATAATCAATACAAAAATGAGCTTTGCTGGTGTAATTTCTCCTGTTTTTACAACATGCCTCTGCCTTAGCAATTGAACTTCACAGCTTCACCTATGTATAAAATAATGCAAGGCTTACATAAATACCGATAAGCAAAAAGACACATTTTCTTCTGCTATTTATCAAATTTAAATCAACCCTCTCCTCACTTGACAAAGGGCTCTGAAACAATGACTGGGAAGACTCACTGCTGCATGGTCTCAATGTTGTCAAAGTTTATCCTTTGCCTATTTCAGGTTAGACTTGGTCCTTGGACTGGTGTGATGGAGATAACGGGATGTAGGAAGAAACTTGGGTCAATATTCAGGAGATCCAGGGCTCTAAGGTCCGAAACATCAACTAGACAAAGTGAGGTGTTAGAGCAATTATAGTTTATGCCAAGGTACAAACAACTCCCCTTCCATGAAGATTAGGCATAGACGACATCGCAGAAAACAATGGGGTATATTCACAAGAACGTGTGCTAAACATCTCCAAAAAATGTTAACGCAACTTTACACATCGCAGCCCATCGCGGGAAAATAACCCTGTGTTAACGTGGAATTCACAACACAGCGGTACCATGCAATAGTCTCCCGAAACCGCGGCCAATGGCCGCCATACAACCACCTCGACGGAGATAAAAACACAAACCCCAACACCAAAAAATATGCGATGAGTCCATTCGCGAGGAGGAAAGCAGCGATAAGCAGCGCAAGGCCCGCGACACATATACGGCATGCGGGAATAAGCACAACAAAAGCAGGAAAAAGAAAGACAAACCAAACAGAAAACAGCGAAGCACAATGGAGGCAGTCGGAGCTAGCACACAACCCCACAAGCACCATTGGCAACAAAATATTAGACATGGCAGGCCATCGTGGACAAGGTGAATGCAGCCGGAGAGCGGAGGAGGACAATGGCAGAAAACCAGAACAGCTGGAATGATGCGAAACGCACAAACAAGCACAAACACGCCACAACCAGAAGGCAGCAATGCACACCGGAGGTGGGAGTCCAGCGCCACACCAGGAGCTGGATGACATGGAGGAAATGGTGTCCACCACATCAGTCTGGAGATGGTGGCAGGAGTCGGGGACAGGAAACTGCTCAAAATCAACAGACACAACAGCAACAGGGAGAGGAACGACCAGGGACTGGGGGGACGGGGAGATGGGCACAATGGCACACATGCACAATTAAGCACAGCACAACTGCAGACAAACCATGCCCAAGAGGAACAACACCAACCAAGAGCACAAGTCACACAAGTTGGCAATATCACACCACTGAACAAGCACAGAAGTGAAAACCACATTCCTGAAAGGGAGAAGGGTGAGCCAAATCAGAGCTGAAGGGCCATCTCACACACAATGCAGCACACACACATAGGAAGCAGAGCACCCCAACATCCAACACAATGTGGTACAAACACCAACATCTGCACAACCGAACACAGGACATAAGTGCACCTGCTTTTGGCCGGTAAATGGTCATACGCATCTGGCAAAGCACGAAATAGAGACATGATAATGCACAAGTACCAACCCACAGCCCTGATGGGGCAGCAATGCATGTAAGGCAGGGACCCAGATAGGCCGTGACACACACATTGGCATACAAATAAACACTCAACACAGTTGGAGACAAGTGAACGTGCAGAAACTTTATCAACAATTGCGTGTCAGTACGGCCAAGGGAAGTGCCGAACGCGAGTGCAGCAGCGTAGGCCAACATTTCCAATGCAAGATCGTTGTCCACCACATCTGACATGTCGGCGACGTAACCCATCAGCTGTCCCGGACAGATGTGCTCACTCCAACCCCTGGCCCCAATATGCACGAAAGCCCAATCAGGGAGGAGCTCAATGTGGTCACTGCACACGACGACTCGTGCAATCTCCCAGGTCCAGTTCCCAGCATGCATGCCAAACATCCAGGCATGCCATAAACGGGCATCACGGTGACACTCCTGGTCATGGTCTAACAGGGGGCGCACACACACGTCGAAATCTAGGTCAGCTACCGTAACGTTGGAGAGGCAGACATCCATGGACCACTCGAATATGCACGAGCGACAGTGCAACACAGGCTGAACGCAGGTGACGTTGGCAATGCGGAAGCTCAGCATGTAACTGATCTGCAGCACTACCAATGGCAGTGCCCCCAGTACATGCAGCAGACATACACGGTACAGGTCCACGTGACTGGAGTAGATCATGTGTCCGGGATGGTCTGCCATTGCGTCAGTGGCTCTGCTTGAAGCGGCACTGTGAGGACATGCGCCAGTCCTGTGGATGAAACGCCACAGCTCGGAGCAATGAGCAGTGTCTGTGTGCAACAGGTGCAGGCCTGGGGTGTGGTGGGAGTACGGGTGAAGGCCATTTCACGCATGCTAACTACGACCAAGGACTTCTGCGTGTGGGATGTGTACACGTTGGCCTCACGTCTGGCAGTGCGTAGTGTGGGAGTCACCTGGAAATGCTATCCTATCTGTCAGGGGGTGCTGGCACATGCAAGTCACATCTAGGAGCTGCAGATATGCTACCGTCCGATAGTGCAGACAAAGGACCATTCATCCCTACAGTAACTTCACCATCTGCATGCATACAGGAGATGCACAGAGGCCTATCGTGGGTGGGGTGGGATGTCTGCGACCCAGGGAATCATGGATGACATGCCCAGCACGTGGCACATGAGCGGCATCACTGTGTGTCACGTTGCCTCACAGCTGCTCCTGTCTCCCAGGAGCCTCCACACATGTGTGCGCTGCACGGTTGTATCACGTGCACTTCTACGGCACACCATTGTCATGCCTGTCCGCGCATGTCCAGCAGCATGCCAACAACACCTGTAAGCTGGCCGTTGAGGGTGTGCGGCCACGTGAGTGTAGGCCAATGGTCTGGACAGGGCGGACACAGGTGTACAGTCCTTGGCTGGCTGTGACCGCACCGCGATTGGGGCCAGACACCTGACTCATGCAGCCACAGGACTGATACACATAACACTTGGCATGCATGTGCCAAGACCCTGAGCAAGCTTGCGCTCCTACTTTTCACCGTACGTGCGGGCCCGCCCTCCGGGTGCATGCTACATTGCAACATCGACTACTGTGGCCCTGGTGGCGACAACACCCCAACACAAGGACACACTTACCTCACTTCCTGTTCAAGGCCAGACCAGAGCCACGCCCTGATCCCCCTGCCGAATCAGCACACCCCTGCGCTGACCTGACGTACGCCGGACCAGCACACGCCGCTTGTACATGCAGGGGGCGCGGGCGAAGCTACATGTCCAAGGTCTCAGCCACTGCTGAGGTGACATGGTATCCTCCGCTGTAGACAGCATACTGATGTTGCAGGGCTCCGGCCCATCATGCTGACATAATGAACACACAGACACACTTGCTTAGATGTTGGGAATGGTCATGTGCACGTGTGCCCTGCCACTTTTATTAGCAGGCTCACATGTCGAGTGACACCTGTGTTGGATGTGTGTGGGGTGTGTGTAAACCAGCCATCATGGAGTGCCTGGTGCAGTCAAAAAACGACAACAGTGTACATCGTAAAGGACACAACCATTCAACCGTAAAGGACCCATGACCTGAGCTGTACAGAGTTAGTGGCCCCGGATGCACAGCGTCCTGCATAGGCCTACCGCCACGGGCCGCTGACTTGCGGTGCACTGGGGCAGGGTCACGACAGCAGAGCAGGTTCCCGCAGATGACTAGGGGGGTTGTCGCGGAGTGTCTCGGTGGACAGTGGAAGGTGTACCCCCAGGGCATGATGCTGAGGGCAGAACCACGCTGAAACAGTCACCATGGTGGAAATGAGTGGAGCAAACACATGTCGGACACCAAGTCCGTCCCAGCCAGATGATGATGCAGACTACCCCCAGGCCATGGACTCAGACGCCACCAAAGTTCAACCAGAGAGTGCCCATGAGTCATTGCACACAGAGTTAGTGGCACCAGTGCTGATAGGGAATGCCGCCTGCAATGAGGCGTGTCCAATGGTGTGGACTCCTCCATATCTTACCCAGGACACAGTTCCACATGTGTGGCCTACTGGACCGCAGTGTAGGCCTGAGGCAGCAGCCAGCAGGGGCCATTCAACGAGTGTCGCCGGTTTAGGTTGGATGGTCCCACCGGCCTGCGTAGTTCAGGTTCAGTGGCACCACGGGACGCGGACTTGCGTTGCCCAGGGTTAGTGGCACCAGGTCAGTTGTTGCTAGTGTTCGGTCACCTCCGTAACAAGGATCCGGCTTTCATCCGGACTGAACCGCATCTTCCTCTTACTCCTCTCCGTGCGTTCACTGCCATTCATGAATCACGACTGGGTGCTGGATGTGGGGCCTACTGGACCGCAGTGTAGGCCGGGGGCAGCGGTCAGCACGGGCCCACAGACACGTGTCGTGTGCTTGTGATGCATTCGTTTGCTTCACTGACAGCAGAGAGTTTAGTGATATCACCCCTGCAGTAGACATCTGGTCACTGCCATTCATGACTCAGGACACAGTTCCACATGTGGGACCCACTGGGCCGCTGTGTAGGCCTGTGCCTTCATCCACGTGTCGCCGGTTTGCGTTGAACAGGGTTAGTGGCACCATGTGTCGCCGGCTTGCGTTGAACAGGGTTAGTGGCACCACGTGTCACCGGCTTGCGTTGAACAGGGTTAGTGGCACCACGTGTCGCCGGCTTGCGTTGAACAGGGTTAGTGGCACCACGTGTCGCCAGCTTGCGTTGAACAGGGTTAGTGGCACCACGTGTCGCCGGCCTGCGATATGGAATTATGCCTCACTGATCGAAGGGAGTCTGGTGCTGTGGCCGCTGCCACGGACTTGGGGTCACTGCCATTCATGACTCAGGACACAGTTCCACATGTGGGACCCACTGGGCCGAGGAGGACGCCGGTGGAGTATGTAAATGTAAAAGGAGTACTGTGGGCCTGCGCTGTGGAGGCCAGCGATGGTCTGCGGAGGCTGCAAAGGTCGCGGGCCTGGGGCCTGGAGCTTGCACCGGCACGTGGTGGGCCCTCTGTGACACATGCCGGTGTCGGCAGGTGAGCGGAGTCTCGTTGGTGCGCTGGGGCAGGCATGACGGGTCTGGGGCCCAGCGGCCCGGGGTGCAGCAGGCGCACAGGGACGCAGGACCCGCCGCGCTCGGCGCATGACTCGTGGCAGGCTGAGAGGCACCGCCCTGGCAGACGCGTTGTCCATTACAAATGAGAACCACGCCCAGTGCGACGGGTTTTTTGTTCACACCCCTACGCAGGCCTGGCGTACGCAGGTCCAACCCACTCCACCCGCGCATGCAGGGGGGACGTAACGTGCGACATTTCCATGTTCTGCCCCACAGCCTGTGGGGAGACGGTAGCGTCCACCGGCCACTACACTCCATGCACCAGCAGTTGATTTCCACATGGCCATTTCCGTGATTTGCACGCTGTGGTCTGTCCGGCATCTCCACGCCACATCTGGCATTGTGTAGGTTCACATTCCTTAGTCACTTGCCGCTCTCGCACATGCCTCGCACATGCCTGCTCCATGCCTCTCCTCACATCCTGCTATTGTGTGTCTGTGGTGCCATGCCGTGGCTGGGTTGTGGGCATGGCAAGGCGAAGTTCTTAATGGAGTTGTGTTGTCGTGTCTGGTCGGTTGGCATGTTGTGTGGCATGTTAAATGTAGTTGTGCTGCGTGCCCATTGCCAGTGTCGTGAGTTGCATGACTGTGGGCTGGAGGTGTGTGGTGTGTTCATTTGGTACTTACCAACGAGCACTGCATTGCCATGGGTGCCATCCTGGGAGCGCTGGGTGATGATGGACTGTCGGGAGATGTGAGAATCATGCACTCTGCCTGGGGAGTTGCCCACGACATTGTTGAGGGGTCCCGGGCGGTCCACTATTGCCTGCAAATTCATGGGATGCGTGTGCTTTCTGTTGTGGTAGTTGTGTGCAGTGTCGGCAGGGGGCACGAGGAGTACATATGTGCAGTTGGCACTGACACATGAGGGAATCCAGCTATGGCGTAGGGGCCTTGCTTGGTCTCCAGCTGCTCCTGCGCAGTGTGGGTGAAGTGGAGGGGCTGAGGTACCAGGCTGATGTTGGCATCCAGGACAGGTGTGATGACCTTGGATGGGGCTGGCTGTGTGACTCCTCCGACTCTGGCAGTTGTGTGTTGGATGGTACCAGAGGCCGACATGTGCTGCGCAGCCGGCAGCTTTGTCTGCGGAGGGATGTTGGTTGTCCGCTGGGTTGGTACCGTCAGCAGGTGGGGGATGTGGGTCAGGATGCGGGGGTTGGTAGTCCTTTTGGGCCTGTAGTGGGCAATGTCCTCCTCTGGCGTTGGGTCTGGGCGGCAGGTGGGTTTCAGGTGGGTCTGCTTTTTTTGTGAACGCTGCCTCTGTGGTGTTCCCGGGGTGGGGGGGCAGGATGGGTCCTGGGGGTGGTGGCGGGCCTCGGGGTGGTGGCGGTGGGTGTTGTGTGCCTCATGGGTCTCAGAGCTGCATGATCATTGTCTCCATGGCATCTGTGGGTCTTCCGATGTGGCTCTGTGCTGGGCTCCCTTTCGTACTGCAGGTAGTCGTCCTGCTTAACACCAGCAGAAGGCAGGTGTTAAATCCCTGCTGCTACAGCGGCCTATCGCCTGTTTTTGGTTCACATCGCAGTTCTGGCAGTTCGTTGTGAAAGTGGTGTAGTGGTGTTTTGGTGTGTTTTTGCACGGGAACGCCTACTCTGCATCTCATTAGGGTTAGTTGGTGGTGTCACCCGTGGAGGTAAATGTTGAGGCAGTTATTGCGGGAATACTTGCGTTGTCTGCCGTTTGCAACCACTTGTGAATGGGGTGTTAAATCTGTCACCACTTTTGTTGCGTTAAGTTGGTGATAACTCGGAGATAAGTCCTTGTGAATATCCCCCAATGTTTCTTTTGACCCGATGAACCTTTCAAAAAGGTTCTATAATAACCTGCAAGATGCCAAACTCAGTGGCATACATAAAAAAAAGGCCAGGATCATCAACGACAGTCATAACACCAGAACCTTAATTGAAATCAAATGTTTTACATTTTCTAAATAGAAAACTAGTCCAAACAAGTCCTGTGGGCAGAGGCTAGTTTATATAAGTCTGAGGGTACACCATCTTGGCCAGGGTCGTTATTTTTGGACAGATAATTAATTGCCTCATTTACCTCTGAGACCTGAATTTCTATATTAAGTTTTCCTCGTTAGCTGTCCCTGTTAAATAATGGAACATCATCAGGGACTGTGTCATACATCCTCTCAAAATGTTGCACCCAATTATCGGAAGCAATATTGCAATGTACTGCACCTCTGTCATTTCCCATGAAAAAAGGGTGGGATTAACTATTTCCCTAAATCAACCGCCACAAGATAACATGCTGGCCAACAGGAGTTGTTACCGTTCTTCTTCTTTAATTCCATTTTTCTGTTCAGTAATTACTAGCTTATATTTTTTCTGTCAGTGAACAATCTCTGATATAATTCCGGGCATTTTTTGCAAGGCTTCAAGTAAATTCTGATGGGCCTTCGAACATTTGTGATCAAACCATGGGCTAGTATGTTTTTTGTGTTTGACAACCAAGCGGGTTAAATACGACGCAATATATTTGCAGACCCTATTGTAGGCACTTAATATTACCTCTGGCTGAGAGGCAGCTCTTGATAAATGATGATATCCTGTCCACACGTGTTTTGTAGGCTGGCCTCTGGGACCACCTTATTCCATTTCAGTTTATGATCTTGGTCAGTGGGTAAAACAGCCTTATTTGTAGGAACATCTTTATCTAACACTTCCCCCTCTTGTCTCCAGTCTATACTAAGATATAGTGGATTATGGTTGCTGTGTTGATTCCAACTGACCAGAAAACACTTAACAAAATGAGTTAAATACGCAGGAATAAAAATGTAATCAATATTAGTTGTAAATCCTCTACCTAAAAAATGTGGGGACAACTCTCAGTTCTTTGTTTCCTTATCAGACGGATCTGTAAACATTGAGGGTCTTATTTATCAAAGGCGTGCGTTGCTCTTGCACCACATAAGGTAACACAGGGGTGACGCAAAACCTAGATCAGATTTACAAAAAGCCACGCAAGGCCATCTTGCGTGGCCCTGCAATGCTTGGTAAATCTGGATAAATGCAAGGCAGCGCAAGTCAGTGCCTTGCGTTACTCTGCCCCAGTGCGGCATTTCTGGGGGGAGTTTGGGTGTTCCTATGCATTCATCCATGAGATTTTGGCACATTCTCAGAATTTCTATGAGTGGTAGACCTGGGAATGCATCAAAATGTTATGCTTTCCCAAGGGAGGAGAAATGAGGAGAAATTTCCTCAGTTCTTGTTTTTTACCCTTTCTACATATGCTACATTCTGCAGCACACATACAAAGAGGAACAAGTCTGAAAGGATTGCTTTTGTGAAGGAAGGTGCCCCTTTCTGTACAAAAACAACCCTGCCTGCAACGCAGGTACCATTGCACAATGATACAAGTGTGTGTGCATTGGCACTAGGCAGCACATAGTGCGGCGGTGCAAGGAGAGGCCAGAATGTGCCATGTAATGTTAAATAGGGCACATTCCTGCCCACTCCCTGTCCAGGTGTCTTGCTGTGCTGCGTTCAATGGCATTTTTATAAATATGCCCCTAAATTATGATCGGCCAGGATTGAACTGAGGAAGTCTCATTGTCCAGAGTGCTCCAAATGTCATTGAGTCTCTGACTGGTGCTCATCATCCATAAAGTTATTATGACAATTATTAGTACAGGGAAGTATAATAAAATACCCTAGTAAGACCACCATATATGGAGGATGTTGCTTATCAGCATAAGAATCTAAAAAGGACATAAGAACCAATAGATGCTCAGGTGTCTTTGCAGTCGATATCTAATTAAACCAACGTGGCCAAGCCACCCCTAGCTCATCCATAGACAGAGGAGCTATAGCTTCGCAAAGAAACATTGTGTAACCATCCATATATATAAGGAATTGTCAATATTCCAGGTTTCCTGCCTGTAGCCCAACAATGTTGTGACCTTTGATAAAGTTTAACTACATACAATGTGATTTCTTGATTCCAAAATCGCTATATTCCAACTCAAAAACGTGATATATTTATTCTGCTCCTGTACTGTGATAAGGGCTTGAATTGTTACCAAAGAAACAGCCATGTCTTGTTGGGAGCAAGTAGTTCTGCCTGGAGTGAGCAGTCAGCCTTTGCTGTTGAGTATAGTAAGGGGTTTAAATAAGTTTTATAACTGAAGGGTCATACACATGTTCTGTTGGCCTAAGTGTGTTCTTACCTGCCCTATAAGGTTCCTGGGACTTAATTTGGCATTCGGCGGGTAGAAATAACCTAAGGGGAGTACCTTAATCCTGGGCATGAGGGAGTTACTCTGCCATACGTGTTGCATCAAACAGGCAGCAATGTCAGGTTGGTCGAAGTTGATAACAACACAACCCCGCCCTATGATTTTTCCCTGATACCCACCCACTCTCTTTTTCTAACCATGTTAATGTGTGAGGCTAGATAATTCCCTCCCTCACCTGGTTATCACACCAATGGATAGCTTTATCTTTCAGTTGAAGTGCTGATTCTCTTGCGCCTGATCTCAGTGGTGGAACTCCAGTAAGAATAGCAACCAGAGGAGTGGAATCTGGGGGTAGATGTAGACTGTTTATGAGGTTCTGTGCTGTATGGGAAAGGATATTTGATCTTTTTCTATCCCCAGTTCTCAATATAGATTGACCTTGCCAAGGAAAGAGACCCAATAAATAAAGGCCCTCATCTGACTTCAAAGTATGAACCTTTTCCCATACTGCTTCAGTTGTAATGTATGAGGGACTACCTTGTCCTGAATTCCTAGGCATTCTCATTTTTCAAATGTGACAAGTGTTATTTATGGGGGGTTATTGAAGGCAAAAGTGGTGTGTTTTTCATCAATCATGTTGGACAATTGTGAACGTGTATGTGGGTCTCCGGCCACTATGTTTGGTTTTTCCACTTGGTGGAGGGTCCAAGTTCTTAACAGATGACTCTTTCTCAGACAATCTATTATATAATCCTGCCACCACACAATTTATTAGGGTTTCTACTTTCTGATAAAGTTCAATCATCAAAGTTTCCATATGCGCCTTTATAATGCTCAGTGTTTGGGTGAGCTTAACATTCAAGGCACTATTATCTAAGTTCACAGTTCCTCTGGGGACGTTAGGGCCAACTCTCATATTGACAGTTTTTTTCCTCACTCTCATATCTTTATTTTTATTTTACCTGATCGGTTGGTCCAGTTCCAGGGGAGAGCTAACAGAATCATGGTGAATCTCAACATCTGTTACCACCAACTAGGATTCCACCCGCTGACAGAGACCATCTACAGCTATCTTAAGCTCCAATCCTGCATCATTACCCCAATTTCCCTCCTTGGGCTGGTCATTAGAGGAAGTTGCAACCCTCCAGCCCCAATTCTTCTTAAACACAAATGATTTCTTCATTTACAGCCCAAACCGAAGAGTTAAGAAATGAAATGATGGGCGGGCCTTTCCAAGGTCCCCTTGTGGCAGCAGGGCCAGGGGACAAGGGGAATTTCACTTACACATCTTTCATTTTTATTATTATGAGACCAGCACTCATTTGAGGGGTAGCCCAGCAGAGTCTTCCTGGCCTAGTCTTTGCCCATCGCATGTCCCACATGCATTCCACACCACGGCCAGAGACTAGCAGCGCTTCATGTGCCCATCCACCATTAGGCTGCAATCACCTCCTCAGGGGAACAACAAGGATTGTGGGCCTTGTGGTCCAAGACAAATGACAACAAGATGTTGCCCAAAGTGTCTTGCTCCATGAGCAGACTAGCGGAGCTTTATGCCCTGCCTTGCACGAGGCTGCAAGCCCCACCTTGGGGACAGAACAAGGATTGTGGGCCTGTGGTCCAGGCCAAAGTGTCCTCCACTGTTCTTCAGACAAGAACTGTATTATTGGGGGCTGTAGGACTTGAACTCGCTGGTCCTGCTATTGAATGTATCAGCCTGACAAATTTATGTTCCAAAAGGTCTGTCTTCCATATGATGACTGGAGCAGGAAATACAGTGCCAAAGATATTTTGAGCAATGACAAAAGGAGTGAAACAACTGTTGGAGCTGATATGGGAATGCAGAAACAGTAACCATACTTTCCCACTTTTATGTTGCGCACAGCTCCTGCTCACTGCAATTAAATCTGAATGACAGCTTGTTCTCTTTGAGTTTGGATGTGGATTGCAGCTTTTTACCGTTAACCTTTGGTGTGGATTATGTCCCTTGATCATTAACATTTAGTGTAGATTGCTGCTTTGGCTCACCCAGTTTGGTGTGAATGGCAGATCTTTTTTCTTTTTTTTTCTTTGATGAGGAGTATAGGTCTTCTCATTGAGCTAAGATGTGAAGTGTACCTCCTACTCTCTAAGTGAGGTTTACAGTGAAGTTCTTATTTCTACAGATTTGAATTAGAGCAAAGCATATGTGCACTACTTTTGGCTTTGCATTAGACCATCCTTTCTGCTTCATGGTCTTTGGTGTGGATGGAGAGTCTGTTCGCAGTTCCATAATGTAAACAAGAGATCCAGTTCACTGGCCTTTGATGTAATACCCCTTTAGACTTCTGATGTGTAGAGGAACTTTTCACTGGCCTTCATTGCATAGTGGAACTCATTCTCATTGATCTTTGGTGGCAAGTGGAGCACATGTATAGGTGTCTTGTGGAAAGTGAAAACATACCTCAATGGCGTTTGGCGGGAAATCATACTCTTTCTCATTGACCTTCTCAACTACTCTGGTCCAGAGCTCCTGCTGACTGGCATTTGTGTTGGCATTTAGCCCATTAAGTGTTATTTGGTGGGAAGTGTGACTCCTTCTTAATGGCTTTAAGTGTGGAGTGCAGCACCTACACATTGGCCCTTGTGTGAAGTATTCATTGGCCTGTGGTGTGGTAAATAGCTCTTCTTCATTGGTATTTTGTGTGGAGAGGAGGTTCTTCTCACTGATCTTCAGTAGAATGAAATTCCTCTCCCTATCTTTAGCTGATGAGTGGAGCTTTTGTTCTCTGCCGTTTCACTTGAAATAATGTTCCTGCTCACTGCAATTAGAATGATGATATGTGGCCTTTAGTATGGTATATAACTCCACAATTTTGGCCACTGGTGTAGAAAGAATGGAGCCCTTTTTTAGTGGCATTTGGGAAGGGTTGAAGCCAGTAGTCACTGAATTTTTGGGTTGCAATTATGCTACTCAAGACTGGCCATTGGTGTGAAGTATTGGTTCAACTTACTGAGATAATATCTAGAGTGGAAAACTTCTTCTTCACCGAATTATAGTTATTTAAACAGGTATTGAATCAACCCCATACCCAGAATACTGGTCCCAGTACCATATATCTTCTGATTGTGCAGTTTCAACAACAGGCAGTCCCTCTTAGGCATAGCCTTTGGCCATGACCAGGAGGCTGGGAGCATGGGTCAAGTCTTTCTTGACACCCTGTGCCTAGTGATATTACCTCCAATGCCCACAGCTATTGTCTGCAGGCATGCTGTATGTCTATATTCCCAGGCCTCTAGGGCTTGCAGAGAATGGCCTTCAGCTACATCCTCTGGACGCTGGGTCGTGGCTTTCAAACACTACCACTGCACTCACTGCCGACTGTGCACAAGCTGCTGCTGTAGTCAACAGACAATAGAACATTGCCATTGGCCCCACACAGAGCCAAAATGATGACCCTCAAATATGATTTGTATCACTCTCTGCAGTACAAATAGAGCACAGACTCCAAGGAGCAGCTTTTGTCTTCACTTTTGAACAATTCTCTATAGAACTTCAATGCAAAATGCACATTTGAAGCACAATAATCCCCAATTCGGCTTATCAAGCTCAAAGATAGGTCCACATAATTCATTTTTAAAACTTTTAATATAGATCAGTCACATGGTGCTAAAGATGTAAACAATACAAAATGCAATTATTTTCTATGATTGAATTAAATAACAGAGTATATTCCAGTGTCAACATAGTAACATAACCATGCCTTGTGCACAGAGCAAAGAGATACCAGTGAAGAGTTATGAGGATATAGTAAAATGAGCTTTTAATACCACCTCACCCAAAATTTGACGAGAAAAAAAAACTGCATTATATATGCATGCCTAAAGTTGAGTTTCAAATCTGTTTTCCCAGGGGGGCTAGAGGGAAGGATGGTTTCCACTTTTGTGTGATTTACCCCAGTAGTCTCAATGGCAGGGAGATGTCCCACTCTGCCTCCAACATGGCTACACAGAAAAGCATTTCCTGGATTACGGTTAGGAAACTGTTAAATGGCTATTGGATCTCACTAGATCTGCTCTTGTCAGGCCTTCAGGTTGTTCCGCATTGAAGCATTTGTGCCCCGCTTTGTACTTCCCCAAGGAACTTTGGTATTAAAGAAGGGACTGCAGACACTTGGGCTGCCCCTTCTGTAATTTTAATAGTGCTGGTGCACGTGTAGTGCTATCGTGAAAGGGTGTGCCCTCATTTGCATAGAGGATGGCCCAATACAAATAGGGGAATCACTTTGCCTGTGAGCCTGCACCATATTGCTGATGCTGGTGTAGAAGCAAACATCCCATCAGGAGGTTCATTGAAAGTGCACCACAGAAAGGTGGCACACTGTTAGTGTGCCCCCTGAGGCAGCCCTCTGAAGGGAAGAAACAGGTTCCCATGGACCCCCAAACCTCCCCCTGCAAGTGGATGCAGTCACTTGCTGCACCTGCCTGAGGAGGTATATCTGTGTCCTCTTTAAAGTGCAGGCACGTTGTCGCCTGCACAGAGAAACATGGAGCGGCTTGGAAGCAGATGTTCTTTATTTCACTGAATGCACTGTCCCCAGGGCACTGCAAGTTCACAATTGCCCTGGGGGCAGCACATTCATCATATTGGGGTGCAATATCCCCATCTGTGCTAATCTCACCTTTTGATAGGCCTGTCATGGCGCAAACAGGAAAAGTGCATCCTATGTATATTATGGGCCTTTCTGCTATACTAAAGATGTGTTTAAAAAAATACACAAATATATTTGTTATGAAAAAGTCCTCCACTGTCCTTCCTAATGGGATCCTTCTTCCAAAGGCCTGTGGTCAAACCAACGCTTGTGCTATTGGGACAGTTTAAGCTTAGGAAACTGATTTCTCGCTATACCAAAGTGCAACAAGTTAGAATAACTTAGGCTTGTGTTAACCAGTGCAGAAACAACGAGTAGTAGGATAAAATGTAATATAAGGTGAATAATTTTCTTGAGCCTATTTGCAAAGAGAAACGTGGTTATGGAGAAAATGATCTAAATGCACTTTCATGGAACAGTTTTGGCAGTAGTCCATGTTTTTGATCTTCATTAACAGTGAGATGTTTGACCAATCAAAGGAGGGAGCATTCCTTAAGGGTTGTGTTTTTAGGTGAGTCTTAGTGCTAAGGAGTAGCATCAAAGCATTGTTCATTTTTGATTGAAGTCAGCTATTGTCAATGCAAGTCACAATATAACAAGAAATTACCTCACGCAAGACACAGGAAGTTGAGTGTGATCATCAGAATGCTGACAATACAAGCAGTACACATGGATGAAGGTGAATAGCCAGTGGATGTAGACGTTAAAAGGAGAGGATGATGTGCTCTCAGGGACCCCATAATCCAGGTTGGCAGATTTCAAGAAATAAAAGCCTTTCGAATGAACAAATCACCATGAAACAGTTAGCTACCCCAGCGCCTTGAGACCCTCACGGGTGATTTGCCATACTCTGTAAATCCCTGATTGATTGATTTTATTACTATGGTTGATGGGACAAAGAGAAAAAACGCACTCAAGAAAAAGATGTCCTCCCAGCTCGAACTGAACAGAAAAATCTAGCAAAAACAGCAATGCCAGCTGTATTGAATATATTAGCAGGATGTACTATTGCTCATGTCCAATAGAGGAATTTCAGGGCTATACAATGGATGAACATCCAACTGCCTTGTGTCCTGGGGCCATGTGTTTCAAGGTATGTGTGAAATTGATTTCCCTTCGTATTTCTAAAGATTTCATGTAGCAAATGAAACCCAACTCTGGAGCAAAATCTACTGGAGTCCTCTCTATGTATGTATGTATGAATGTATGTATGAATTTGTAAAGCGTGAACACAGCTACAAAGCAACAGAATTCTGGACAACAAAAGGTTTACATCAAATGTCGTTGCCAGGTAGGTTGGGAGGTGCAAAGGATCTTTATTATTTAATGGTGGAGCCGCAATCGAAGAAATAAGGATTAGTACTGTTTCATTGATTAGATTTAGTGTCAGTGGCGGCTGGTGACATTTGAAAGTGGTGAGCCGTAAAAGTTCAGGATGAGCGGCATGTAGCGAGCGAGCGCAGCATCCCTTCTAATTACACTTCCACCACACACAACACAATGATGCTCTATCCCTTCTTCTGTCATTGCTACCACACACAAAAGAGTGGCACGGCATCCCTTCTACTTGCACTCGACCTCAAACATTCGAGGCGTACTGCATCCTATTTCCATTTCTCTCTTATACAGAAGTAAGGTACTGCACTCCTAATTGCACTTCGACCTCACACTACTGAGTCACACTGCATCTTTTCGATTTCCAGTTCTAGCTCACACAGAATGGTGGCACTGCATCCATTTTGATTGCACTTTACCCTCACACAGCCGTGCAGTACTGCACCCTATTTCCAGTTCTACCACATGAAGCAGAGAGTACCGCATATGTTCTCACTCACTTCTACCTAGCACAGTAGGGAGGCACTGCATGATTAGGACATGTCACACTTCTTCTTCTCCCTCATAATCACCCCTCCATGCTGACAACGCGACACCTTCC
Source organism: Calotriton arnoldi (assembly GCA_963921515.1). Taxonomy (NCBI): domain Eukaryota; kingdom Metazoa; phylum Chordata; class Amphibia; order Caudata; family Salamandridae; genus Calotriton; species Calotriton arnoldi. Next base: position 245,366 of record CAWUFW010016646.1, on the reverse strand, counting down.
AGATTGTGCCCTTATCCGAATCACTCGTATTATGCTAAAATTATAACTGAATAAATACTCAATTTTTAAAATAAAATAAACGGAAAAAATATTCCTGAGGCTTTCAACCAAAACATTCCAAAATAATTTTTCCTAACCTTGGAATTCCTCCATTTAGCGTTCCTCTGCTTTTCAAGAATGCCTTACATCGTTCATAAAGGTTTTTAAAAAAAACCTACAAGGCTTTAAACTTTGCACAAAGAGGTTCTTCGGGGAGCTCCTTTCAGGCATGTTTTGAATAAGGCTGGAATAATACAGCTTTGAAACTCTCCAGAGTCTCTTGCGAATTCCTTGCCACAGCCACTGGGACGGCCCGCTTCGCATGGCGCTCCACAGTTTCCACTGATGCCCTCCTGTTATGTCATTAGTAATGAGACATTTCACTTGGTTTGGAAGCCGACTATTTGCACGAGTGGTGTCTAGTAAAGGGCACCGAGCTTACTGCAAGGAAAGGATGGGGGGGTGGAATAGCATCAGTGAGTGAAGACATAATGGCATAAGTTTGTAACTTACTAGAAAGCGCAACAAGATATCTAAACCGGGGTTCCAAGTCTCGAAGGTGCATTGGCAGGACTTAGTAACACAGCCTCCCTCAAATGTAACTTCTCAATGGAACATACGGACTTTGATTTTGCAACAAAGCACTTTGCGCCGTTGTCACGCACTACTGTGAAAATACGCACAAGGGACAGAGGTCATACAGAACGAGGTCATTGCGGCCTAAAGCTAGGCCGTTACAGACCATAATTACATATCCCCTGACACACAAAACAGCACAGTGAAATATAAGGAATTTCAATTTCAATGAAGCCCAAATTTTCGCTGTTCATAAACACTTGACAAAAACACTCATAAACGACACACAAAGCGCACCCGAGTTTGGCAAGGATGAAGCTTACGCTTTGGCAGACCTTCAATGCACCCCACCAATTTGCAATATTCTCGTTGTTACTGAACTATGGACAAAGGACACACACAAGGGGAACAAAAAGAACACATAACACACACTGAAGGTTGGTGTGGGCTTTCAATTATAAACATACATCCTCTGAGACTCACAACACGTTATTGTGACGTGATGTTTCTCTTTGCACCAAAGACCTTTGCGCTATTTCGGATGTTCATGAACAATGAAGACAGAACACACAGAAAAGCCAGAGAAGCAGTCGCGGGTGGGATCGCGCGGGGTGGGGTTAATTTCATACAATTTCAACAACAACAAAAAACTTACCTTCGCCTCCGGTCCCGGACTCCCACATTGCGTCTCCTGCGCTCTCTCTGCTCACAGGAAGCAGAAGCAGGCAGCCTCCCTCTCCTCCCCTAAGCCAATAACAATGCTGCAATTTGGCAGTGTTGTGATTGGCTAGGACGCCGTCCTTACAGGCGTCTATGGGGAGGCCATTTTCTCCATGCAGGCTGCGCAGCAGCCTGCATGGAGAAAACAGAGAGTGCTATGACTGGTTTGGTCGGTCAGCGCTCATAACATTGGGCTAGCCACACCTCCCCGACCCGCCCACCCGCCCGCCCCCAACCAGGCATACCCTTCTTCTGCTTTCTCGCAGTGCAAGAAGCAGAAACGTAAAATGGTATTTATACCATTTTACGTTTCTGTTTCTCGCACTGCGAGAAAGCAGTGGGGCGACGCCCCGATGTCCACGCCCACGTGGAGGAGCCGCCCCTTAGTGTTGGATGTCACTTTTAACAAAATTATAAGGTAAAACTGAGATAGCCCCTTTGTTGTTAAAAATCCAGTTTGCATCTCCCTTGTCTTTTTAACTATTGTGTAGGTAGTCCATATGTTCATATTTGCAGAAACTAGTGGTATGAAAGTTACTAGAAATAAAAAAGATGCCATCTGAAAATGTGCTCAATAAAGACTTTAAAAACGGATTCTCCGCACTAAATGTATGTGTTCATTTTTGTAAATACTATAGATGCTTAAAATAATAGAGTTCAAAAGAGACCAGCATCATTCTTAGTGAGAGTAACAGAGCCTGGCCTCATATGTTTTATAACATACGTTTGAAAATAGGATTTGTTTGGTAGTTAGATGTGTATTCATATCTGTAAACAATAAAGTTGTACACATTAACAGAGCTCAGTAGAGACAAGCCTCATATGTTTCTGACATACGGTTAAACAATGCTGGCCCTATTTATCAACAGTATGTGTCACGTTTGCACCATGCAACATCGTGCATGCGCGACGCAACCCCTAAAAGGCGATTTATCAAGGCACGCAAGGCTGTTTGTGTGCCACAGCGTGGCTTGATAAATCAGAAGTTGTACAACGCAGCACAAATTGCTGCATTGCGTTACTCTGCCCTGGGTAGGCATTCTGTGGGCGTTGCAAGGGTGATCCCACGCAACTCCCATGGAATATAACGCATTCCCAGAGTTCAAATGTAGGTCTCAAAGGAAGTAATCAATACAGTTTGTTGGATCACCACCATGGTGCATAGGCCTGGTGAGTATTGTGGTGTCTTATTAAAGAGGAACTCAATGTTGTTTACTTAGTTTAAGCATAGGTTGGTGGAGTATGCAGGCCATATACTAGTTGGCTGTAGGGTCTGGATAAAACAGCCTTATTTAGTTTTGCGGTTGGGCTGCTATCCCTCCATTTTTCCGGAGGTCATAAACTCCTCCTCCCTGGCGGATGGCCACTTGCCATATTTGGAGTACTATTCCTGCCTGGCAGAAGTCCCTGTGGCTTTAGAGGAGCTACTGCCATAAGAAAGCTAAATGCTTAATGCAATAACAGATTAAACAGTGTTGAATGTGAAGTTGGAACAAAAAACAAGAGTAATCGATTGTTGCTCGATCAGCTGTGTGACTAATGGTTGTGCTCATTTAAAATTAGTAATTGATGTATCATATAAATTCTAATGAAGTGTATAATACTTGACTCACTTCTAATCTGCAAAAACTCAGAGATATTACTGATGGTGACTTTAATGTGCCACTCTGCTTGTTCAATGTTTACTGACATTTCTCACATTTCTTCCACTGCCTTCCTCCCACTGTGGAATTTAGCATGCAGCCTGATCTGTCACAGCATGACGGGAATACACTTCTATGTAGAAACTGACTCATTTGCATATGACATGTTTTTTTTTTTTTTTAACACTTCTCTTGCAGTGATATGCCCCTAGGTTATGATATTTAAAATGGCTGCCACCTTTTGAATCTGCCACTTGCTGCCAGATGATACAGTAGTTATTCAGAAAGAGCATTGCTTTTTCGCAGAGAGTGCGTAAGTACATAAGAGGAAAGGCCTCCGTGGAGGATAACACATGCTATTACAGATCACTAATTTTGACCTTCGAGAGAAATGAAGGTTGAAGGGACAGTTTACTTCTCGCAAGCCTAAAATGAATAAATGCTATATTATGTTATGACTATTTTAATTGCGCACACCTCACCTGGGAGGGTATACAAGCCCTAGATAAGTAGGGGACTGAGATGGCTTAGTATGACATCGAGGTAAAGAACTATGGGCCATAGGTACAAAATTATTTTTGTGGTAGAAAATGGCCTGAATCTATGAATCAGGCCGTTTCCAACTGCAAAAATGCTGTTCCATATGTACAGAGCACAAATTGCAATTCGGTAACTTGTTTCTGAATCTCAATTTGTGGTTAGCGATACAGAATTTGTAAGGGGCGTGTTTGGGGCATACCTTCCTAATACTAAATCGCAGTAGTATGTATGAATGTTTTGCAACCAAATAACTGTCGAAACAACATTCATTTTACCAACGCTTCAAGGGTGGTTGTAACCACTCGGAAATGGGAAGGAGTCCCCATGGGACCCTTTCCCCTTTGTGACTTTTGAAACAAATATTTTTTAAGAGCAGGCAGTGGTCCAGGGAACCAATGCCTGCTCTTAAGAAATGAAACTTCTAATTTCCATTTTTTTCTTTTTAAGAGCATCCTGTTTTCCTTTAAGGAAAACAGGCTCCACTTAAAAAAAAGTTTGCTTTATTAAAAAGTCATCACAGACATGGTGGTCTGCTGACCTTAGCAGGTTAACATCCCTATGATGGCCACGATTCCTAATGGGTTGCAAATTGCAACCTACCTCATTAATATTCATGAGGTAGGTCTATTGTGACCCATTACGAATGACTATTTACAACTTGTATGTTTTTCTACATTAGGAATTGCGATTTCCTAATTGCGATTAGGTAAAAATTGAAATTCCTATTCTTTGTACATATGGCCCCATGTCTCCATGTCATTCAAGGACTGAGAAGGCGGCTCTGATGAGCAGGGGGAGGTTGTTCCAGGCCATCAGTGCAAGGTACGAGAATGAATGACCAAAAGTTCTGGCTATGCGGATGCAGTGGATGTGAGCAAGCAGGAGATCAACTGCATCAGTTTAAAAATATTAAGTTAATATTCCACATCTGGGGCCAGATGTATGACCAGTGTAAATTGCGACTCGCAATTTGTGCTCATTTGCGAGTCGCAATTTGCAAGTCGCAATTTTCAATGTACAACAGTGTCAGAGACACTGATTGCGATTCCCAATGGGGTCGCAAAATGCGAGGCTCATGAATATTAATGAGGCAGTCGCAATTTGCGACCGCATTGGGATTGGCTGGCCCTCCCAGGAATGGTGGCCTGCTCGGCTCAGCAGCTCTCCATGTCTGGGACTGCTTTTAAATAAAGCAGTTTTTTTTTAAATGCAGCCCGTTTTCCTCAAAGGAAAATGGAAGGCATTTAAAAAAAAAAAAATGAAACGTTTTCGTTTAATTTTTTAAGGGCAGGCAGTGGTCCCTGGGACCACTGCCTGCCCCATAAAAATATTTTCCCCTGCATTTGCAAAGGGGAAGGGGTTCCCTGGGGACCCCTTCCCATTTGCGACTGCATTACCACCCTCTTGAAGAGGTCGGTAAATTGCGAGTGTTTTGCGACCGCAATTGCGGTCTCAAAACATTCACACATAGTTCTGCGAGTCGCAATTAGGAAGGGACGCTCTTGGAACGCCCCTTCCTAATTGCGAGTCGCTAAACACTATTTTGCAAGTCGAAATTTTTTGCGGCTCGCAAAATAGTGTTTGTACATGGCCCACAGTGATTTTGCATACGCAAACGGGTCGCAAACCCGTTTGCGCATGCAAAATCACGTCATACATCTGGCCCCTGATGTTACAATTCCTAGAAGTTGCTTCCTCTTTCTATGATGCATCCTGCAGCACACATAGAAAGAGGAAAATACCTCTCAGGATTGTTTTGTGCAGAAATTAGCCCCTTTCTGCACAAAAACAATCCTGCATGCAACGCAGGCAACCTTGCACCGTGGTGCAAGGGTGCCTCTGTTGGTGCTATGCTGCCCATTGTGCACTAGCGCTGGGGAAAGGACAGAAATTGTAATAAATATGGCACATTCCTGCCCTTTCTCTGTAACACAGCTCAGCAAGGTGACTTGCTGCAATGTGCTGTGTTACATTACTTTATCTTAAATATGTCCCTAAGATTTTTGGCAACACAATACCACACAATAGATATTTCCATATCATAAGATCCAAGTGGGTACAAATTACAATTCTCACATTTTAGCTGATTTTTCACAAACCGAAAATGGACAAATTTACCAGCTACTCCTGCATTTCCTCTACAGAATAGCAATGTTAAATAAATGTTTCTCTACAGCATCTAAACTGATATGGACAAACCACCAGACCAAAAAAAATAGGAGAACAAACAAAAAATCATTGTCCCTATATGTAGTTCAAATTTAGGTCTCAAAAAATGTAATCAATACAGTTTGTTGAATCTCAAACATGGTGCATAGGCCTGGTGAGTATTGTGGTGTATGATTACAGAGGAACCCAATGTTGTTTACTTAGTTTAAGCATAAGTTGGTGGAGTATGCAGGCCATATACTAGTTGAGTGTAGGGTCTGGATAAAATAAGAGTTGGCAGAGGGAAGGCATATATTCCCAGAAGAGAATTTTAGACAAACAGCCTTATTTAGTTTTGCGGTTGGACTGCTATCCCTCCAATTTGCCTGAGGTCATAAACTCCTCCTCCCTGGCGGATGGCCACCTGCCATATTTGGAGTACTATTCCTGCCTGGCAGAAGTCCCTGTGGCTTCAGAGGAGCTACTGCCATAAGAAAGCTAAATGCTTAATGCAATAACAGATTAAACAGTGTTGAATGGGAAGTGGGAACAAAAAACAAGAGTAATCGATTGTTGCTCGATCAGCTGTGTGACTAATTGTTGGGCTCATTAAAATTTGGTATTTGGTGTATCTAATAAATTCGAATGAAGTGTGTAATAATTGACTCACTCCTGCTCTGCAAAAAGTCTTAGATCTTACGGATGGTGGCTCTAATGTGCCACTCTGTTTGTTAAATATTAACTGACATTTCTCATATTTCTTCCACTGCCTTCCTCCCACTGTGGAATTTAGCATGCAGTCTGATCTGTCACAGCATAATGGGAATACACTTCTATGTAGAAACTGACACATTTGCATATGATAGGCCTTTTTTAAACAATTCTTTTGCAGTGTTATGCCCCGAGGTTATGGTATTTAAAATGGCTGCTACCTTTTGAATCTGCCACTTGCTGCCAGATGATACAGTAGTTATTCAGAAAGAGCATTGCTTTTTCGCAGAGAGCGCGTAAGTACATAAGAGGTAAGGCCTCCGTGGAGGATAACACATGCTATTACAGATCACTACGTGTGACCTTCGAGAGAAATGAAGGTTGAAGGGACAGTTTACTTCTCAAAAGCCTAAGGTGAATAAATGCTACATTATGTTATGACTATTTCCATTGGGCACATCTCTCCTGGGAGGGTATACAAGCCCTAGATAAGTAGAGGACTGAGATGGCTTAGTATAAGGTCTAGGTGAATAACCATGGGCTATAGGTACAAATGCGTTTTTGTGGTTGGAAATGGCCTGATTCTATGAATCGGGCTGTTTCCAACTGCAAAAATGCTGTTCCATATATACAGAGCACAAAATGCAATTCGGTAACATGTTACTGAATCTCAATGTGTGGTTAGCGATACAGTATTTGTAAGGGGCGTGTTTAGGGCATCCCTTCCTAAAACCAAATCGCAGTAGTATGTATGAATGTTTTGCAACCAAATAACTGTTGCAAAACATTCATTTTACCAACACCTCAAGAGTGGTTGTAACCATTCAGAAATGGTATGGAGTCCCAATGGGACCCCTTCCCCTTTGTGAGTTTTGAAATAAATATTTTTTAAGAGCAGGCAGTGTTTCAGGGAACCAATGCCTACATTTAAAAATTGAAACTTCAAATTTCCATTTTTGTCTTTTTAAAAGCATCCCGCTTTCCTTTAAGGAAAACAGGCTGCACTTAAAAAAAAGTTTGCTTTATTAAAAAGTAATCACAGACATGGTGGTCTGCTGACCTTAACAGGTCACCACTCCTGTGATGGCCACGATTCCTAATGTGTTGCAAATTGCAACCTACCTCATTAATATTCATGAGGTAGGTCTATTGTGACCCTATTAGGAATTAATATTTACAAATTGTATGTTTTTGTACATTAGAAATTGAAATTTCCTAAGTGCAATTAGATAAACATCTCAATTCCTATTTTTTTTTTACATAGGGCCCCATGTCTCCATGTCATTCAAGGACTGAGGAGGCGGCTTTGATGTTCAGGGGGAGGTTGTTCCAAGCCACTGGAGCAAGGTACGAGAATGAATGACCAGCTCTGGCTATGCTGATGCGGTGGATGTGAGCAAGCAGATCAGCTGCATCAGTTTAAAAATATGAATTTAATATTCCACATTTAATGTTACAATTCCTAGAAGTTGCTGGGAAAACTGGCATTACTCAAGTATTCAGAGACATCACAATAGCACCAAGAAAGTTAACAGCATTCCAAAATGAGACGCTTATGATACCCTGCTTGTGCCCGCTCACACGCCACAACATCGCACGCCGCAGCAGGGAGAGTAGCCATGGAGGAAAGTCTTGGGGGAGGAAACTTTTGCTTTGACTGCTTATTGCACCGAAGCTCTACTTTAAAAAAAAAACTTCTGTAAACTCCGGGCTGGCCGGAAAAAGGCTTTCGGTCTTTATGATGCCCTGATCTGACCTTGATCACTGCCACTGCCCTAGGTAGCCGACATTGCTGCTTGCCACTGTGTGTGGTGCGTGGTGCATGTTGTTGCTGCCCCTGGCTGCGTCACTGCGCCTGGCCCACTCGCGGAGGCAGGTGGGTACAGGTATACGGCAGGGCGGACAGACTGTTGGAAGGTGGCTTGTGTGTGTCACTGCCTGGTGGGATTCCACACTACAGTTCCTGGCAGTTCTATAAATCTCCGCTCTCACAACCTCCTTTTTCTTGGGTTTAAATGTCTCTCCGGACTCTCCCTGACCCAGCTGAGTAATTTTTGAGAGTCAGAGATGGGCCTCCAGGCTTTGAAATCTAATTACTCATAAGCTCATTAACTTTGGGGGGGGTTACCTCTGCCATTCTTCTATGGTCAACGGTCCATCGTCTTGTGTGGGTGGAGGTGTCGGCTACAGCAAGACCAGTGGGAGGAGAAAAGTGGATAGTTGTGGGTGGTAGTCGTGGTTGCTGCTGTTGCCACTGTGCTGTGCCTTGTTTAAATTATATTGACTCTAGTCTGACTTGTTGGCCACCTGCAGCCAAGGACATTCCTGTTCAGACTGGCCAAGGGAAGGGGGAAGGCTCTGGGAACAACCCCCTCCATTACCACGTATCTTACATCGGCTATGAGGGCTTTGTCTACCAAAATTAATCTGATTGAGAACCAGATCGAGGCTGTTCAGAGGCAAATTGTTTATCCAACTAATCTTCCGACAAGTCCCCTAAGAGGCAGAATAAGCGGGAGTAAAAAAAAACCCTTGTGTTTCTCATAGTGCCATGAATGGGATAGCCATAGATTCAGCTAACTCAACCCCTCCGAAAAAGCCACCTACTTTAAAAAGGAAGAGGGGTGATGGGAAAGTGTCCGGTCAGCCTCTGGACAAACACTCCATCTCCTTCCAGCCATCCATGTGAAAAAGAATTCAAATGACACATAGTCAGAAGCTGACTAATGAGGATTGGATACCCCTTATATGGAAATTTGTATGCTGTCAGGAATAAAGCAGGGGAAGATCTAGATAAAGCGGCCCATCTAAAAGACAGTAGGCTCTTTAGGGAGGTTATTACCAGACCTTTCTTTGCAGAGGCCCTCTTAAATGGAAATGAATGTCATGTTTTAGAACAGGAGTGGGTAAGTCACTTCTACAAAATCTTTTAACCTGATGACCAACCCGATGAACCCCGCTTGGAACCAAACATTGCTCCACTCTTTTTTGATGATGTCTGGCTAAGCAAATTTATTATAATTCAACAAAAGGATTCTACCATTATCTACATAAAGATATATATGTGTATAAGTGTATACTCAGTTTTACTGCAGGTGTTTTTAATGTGTTCTAATGATGATGTCTGGAAAAAATCCTTCTCTAGTTTATAGGAAGGGCAGTGTTAAAAAAATTGTAAAATACCCCTCACACACTGAAACCTGATTTAGTGTCATGCTTCATCATTGGGGTCTTCCTGCCCCTCTACGGGACGGGGCGTGCTACTACCTACGTAGACGCGGGAGCACTTAATTTAGTGATTAGTGTGTATGTGTAGTGCGTGGGATCGTGAAAAAATATATATAAGTGTTAATTTAAAAATTCCCTGGCTAGTGGAAAAAAATACACTTTATTGGCTTCCCTAGCTGAGAATAGTAAAAGTGGGGAGGTGTAGATAGTGTACTTTGATAGGTCACTTTCTACAGGGTCGACATGTTTCAGAAGCCATCCCCTTGGCTTACTTCCTCAGGACCAGAACGATCCCTATTGCACCTCACTGGGTGATATTATAAATGTACATATGCCTGCTGGTCACACATACTCTTCCATGTACCCTATTAGGGCAGTAGACACAATATACCAATTGTATATCCTGTAAAGAAACCTGAAAATGAAAAACATTGTGGATAAACAATAGCTTTTATCGTTTATCCCCTTCATATTCACATCACCATCATGTGGAAACGATAATATTGTCTGTCACTGTGATATATTTTTCTCGTCTCACCCAATTGTGGGTGTTTTTGTGACTTTCACTCATATTTTAGCTATAGAAACCCTCCTCGTGGTGTTAGTATCCAGTATTTCATGCATCCAGAACTTTCATACATCTAATGCGGTGGTTTTTAAATAATCCTCGTGGTGTCAGTATCCAGTATTTCCATACATCCAAAATTTGTGGCTCTTATACATGCTCCTTTGTTAACTATTCAAACATTCACACTCAAGTGGAAGCAGAAAATACGATATAGTTTTGATTTGACAGGATTTTGGGATTATCATATGTCCACTCGCTCTTTTCATCCTGGGCGTAAATTAATTCCCATGTATGTGCATGCGCTCTCTTTTAGGAAGTGCTCCCATGGTGTGCCTTTAAAAAATGGGGTAATACTCATGCTCTCAGAGAGACGTGCTGTTAAAGGTTGTTTAAAAAAAATATGTTTAAAAAATACATACATTCGTATATTAACGTATCCGCTCCATGAGAAGCCACGAGCGGTGTAAAGGCGCCTTCACATTGATAATGCTGGGTGCTGCTCAATCACCAAGGATTACCTTCTCGTGGCTCTCCGGGAACTCAATGAAGATTGTGCAAGCCCCGGTTTATAAAGGAAGTACTCTGTGTGGAAATGCCCTCAATTGAAAGCAGCTGCAGCAGAAACAACTAGACCGGGAAAAAAACAAAATGGCCGCCTGTAATCGGGACGAAAGGGAGTTCTATTTTGGTCCACTTCCTGTTGGAAGTTATTGATGGAAAACTTCGCTGATTATTTCTTTTGATTGTTGATAAAGACAGAGAAACGCTAAAAAAGGTTATGAGATAGAACCCAGGGTCTAGTAGGTTCTATGGGGTCGTTAAGCTAGTTATTTAAAAATTATAATTATTAAAAAATAATAGTAAAAGGAAACATATATGTTTTCTACATGGCTTATTTTCCCCCAACATTTTTGGGGTAATTTGCAGGAGTAAAAAAGCATTTGATTGTCAAAAAAGTGTTAAAATTGCGTATTCTCCCACAGGTGAAACAGTATTTGTTAAAAACAGAGACTGGGGCTAGCACAATCTTCATTGAGTTCCCGGAGAGCCACGAGAAGGTAATCCTTGGTGATTGAGCAGCACCCAGCATTATCAATGTGAAGGCGCCTTTACACCCCTCGTGGCTTCTCATGGAGCGGATACGTTAATATACGAATGTATGTATTTTTTTAAACATATTTTTTTAAACAACCTTTAACAGCACGTCTCTCTGAGAGCATGAGTATTACCCCATTTTTTAAAGGCACACCATGGGAGCACTTCATAAAAAGAGAGCGCATGCACATACATGGGAATTAATTTACGCCCAGGATGAAAAGAGCGAGTGGACATATGATAATCCCAAAATCCTGTCAAATCAAAACTATATCGTATTTTCTGCTTCCACTTGAGTGTGAATGTTTGAATAGTTAACAAAGGAGCATGTATAAGAGCCACAAATTTTGGATGTATGGAAATACTGGATACTGACACCACGAGGATTATTTAAAAAACCACCGCATTAGATGTATGAACGTTCTGGATGCATGAAATACTGGATACTAACACCACGAGGAGTGTTTCTATAGCTAAAATATGAGTGAAAGTCACAAAAACACCCACAATTGGGTGAGGCAGAAAAATATATCACAGTGACAGACAATATTATCGTTTCCACATGATGGTGATGTGAATATGAAGGGGATAAACGATAAAAGCTATTGTTTATCCACAATGTTTTTCATTTTCAGGTTTCTTTACAGGATATACAATTGGTATATTGTGTCTACTGCCCTAATAGGGTACATGGAAGAGTATGTGTGACCAGCAGGCATATGTACATTTATAATATCACCCAGTGAGGTGCAATAGGGATCGTTCTGGTCTGAGGAAGTAAGCCAAGGGGATGGCTTCTGAAACATGTCGACCCTGTAGAAAGTGACCTATCAAAGTACACTATCTACACCTCCCCACTTTTACTATTCTCAGCTAGGGAAGCCAATAAAGTGTATTTTTCCACTAGCCAGGAAATTTTTAAATCAACACTTATATATATTTTTCACGATCCCACGCACTACACATACACACTAATCACTAAATTAAGTGCTCCCGCGTCTACGTAGGTAGTAGCACGCCCCGTCCCGTAGAGGGCGGGAAGACCCTAATGATGAAGCATGACACTGAATCAGGTTTCAGTGTGTGAGGGTATTTTACAATTTTTTGAACACTGCCCTTCCTATAAACTAGAGAAGGATTTTTCCAGACATCATCATTAGAACACATTAAAAACACCTGCAGTAAAACTGAGTATACACTTATACACATATATATCTTTATGTAGATAATGGTAGAATCCTTTTGTTGAATTACGATATCATGAGGAGGACGATTCTACTTTTTTTCCTCTTCACTCCCCCCCTTTGATTTTTTGATAAGCAAATTTATTGACTTAAAGCTGTCACTAAAGCTATCTAGAGCGCTGCCCGAGGCAAGGCCCCAGGCCCCGATGGAGTCCCCATTGACATGCTAAAACCTAATTTGTAATTTTGGGGCCCATTAGTAACTAATGTCTTTAAAGCACTTGTGAAGGGGGCCCTAATTAACACATGGAGGGAATCCACTTTACTACCTATATTCAAGAAAGTGAATAGGAATTGCCCTAAGTGTTATTGCCCAATTTCTTTGTTACATGCCACAGTAAAAACTCTAGGATGGGTGATCTTGGAAAAGCTGGAAGTTTGGGCAGAAAAGAATTCTTTCTTCACAACGACCCAATGTGGTTTCCGCCCAGGATTGGGAGCCATCGAGCAGGCATTGAACTTATCCCTTATCTCGGGAAAGTACGTCAAGGCCAGGAGAGTTTCATTACGCATGGCTTTTATAGACCTCTCCTGTGCTTTTGATTTGGTGGACAGGGGAAAGTCGTGGTCTCTGTTGGAGGCAGCTGGGGTGAACCCTCCATTGTTGAACCTTAAAAAGTGGTTAAACTGGGATACCACTACCAAGATCCACTACACTCAACAAGGCGATTGTACACAACCTGTAAAGGTAGCCAGAGGGGTCAGGCAGGGCTGTGTAATGGCGCCTTTTCTGTTTTTATTCTATGTTAATTCCTTATACAAAGCCCTGAGCTTATGTAGTGATGGAACCCCTAGAATTGCCTCTCGATCAGTCCCAGTTCTTTTTTATGTGGATGACGCAGTTTTAATCTCACAAACAGCAATTTGCCTCCAGAAACTTTTAAATGGTTTTAATAGTTTTATGACAAACCTGAATTTAAAAGTAAATCATCAGAAATCATTTATTTTAACATGCGGTCCAAAAAATACCAAAACAAATCCTTTCTTTATTAGCGAGACACCGATCGCAAAGGTTTTACATTTTAAATATTTTGGTTTCCTGTTTGAAGCAAATTTGTCATGGGGGGCATGACTAGCCAGAGAATATAGAAAATGGGAGTAGTGTGTGATCTATTTTTAGATTCGCAAAAAACTGGGGCACAAGCAATTTAAAGAGATGGTCCAGCTATATAAAGCTAAATGTCTGGGCGTGGGAACATATGGAGCGGGCATGTGGGATCATAAAAACTACCTAGAATTCAGGCCTATGAAAACAAGTTCCTTTGTCAGTTACTGGCCATCACTTTATTGACCCCAAGTTTCATCTCCCACAGTGAACTGGTATGGGCTATTTGGACAAAGTTAAAATGGCCCCCCTTTTACCATGGGTTAAAATCGGGTGTACCCCACAAGCAGGTTTCTTGTGAGACATTATGAGTGACAGTCTGAATTTGGACACTCGATGCTCTATCCCTTGGCTGGCATATGTCAGGAAAAGCTTTAATGATATGGGCCTGATTAACCTTTTTGATTTTCTAGATAGCATTGGGCCCCAAACTAAGGCCATAGTTAAGGAAAAAAATATTATGATAAATGAAGAGATTACAATCTCAAGGACAAGCCATTTAACCTCGGCACTTAACTATTTGCGTATTTCCACAACACATGAGATAGAGCCGTATCTAACCTGAGTGGAAAAACCAGAACATAGATTTTATCTCACGAGGTTCAGGTTACATTCAATTCATTATTTGTTTGCATTCCCTAAATCTGGCTCTTAGTTTGAATCTCTTCCGGGCTGTCAATGCAATAACTTCTCACCACAAATGACAGCGCATTTTATACTTTTTGCACTTTATGAAGTAGCTTGAGGAGAAGCTTCTTACAATCACTTTTAAAGCACAAGCATTTACATCGCACCAAGACGGGCTGATCTTTTTAAATGTTTAAATACTCCTACGATTTGTTTCTTAGTCCTCAACTATATTTTGTCTGCAATAAAACTGAGGAGGAGGTATGCTTCATAAGGATACTTATTTTAGCCCTGATGAGATTATTAATAGTTTTAAATGATTGCTAGTCACCAGGGGTGCCAATACAGTAATTTTATACAATTGGCGAAATGTATACATAAATTATATTTAATGATGTTTTAAATTTGTCTTAATTGGTGTGTGAAGTTTTCTTAATAACCTCTGAATCTGAAAAACTATATGATGTACAATATATTTTTAATTCTGGGTTTTTATGGTCATTGATATGACCGAATAAAGACCATTGAACTGAACTGTACTGAGACCCTTATGTAAAAAAGGAAAACAATATTGGACTGTTTTAACAAATAACTGAAAGTCCCGAACAGAAAAGAAAAAGAAAAGGTAGCTTCATGTGCAAAAGAGTAAGTAGTAAAAGATGCCTCATTGAAAAAAACCGATTGAATTTTCTTAGAAAAGACTATACCCAGTCGAACTGAGGCATGAGTAAATCTTGTCACACAAAAAGAATCAGCTATTTCCCAGAAGTGATATGGCTAAGAAATAGGACAGAACTATTTTGCCAAATAATTTGTTCGGCAAAAAGTGTAAAAAAAGAGGCAATTTCTGATCATTTCCAGTCAAACACTGCTTACATTTTGCTACAAGATAAACACCCTGTGCCTGTCATATCCAATGCGCAAAATGGCATGTAGTCTTCATAGCCACGGTAGTGGCCACATCCACACATACCATCTTTCTCCCCTACTTGCAGGTGTTGCAGCACAAGTGTGGTAAAATGGTATTATACGCTTACTCTCTTTACTACCCTAACCATACTGGGCGCTTTTCGATTAAACAATCTGCAGTATTTCCACTTACCACGGAGGCGATGATCCTCTGATGAATCTTACTCCACTGATAGGAGGGGTAGAAATTAGGGAGGCCAAAACACCATGTTAGCTGTCAAATGAGGACCATTAATTGACAGCTAACTCATAAATTTGAGTTCAGATATAGGTACACCACTCTCAAGACCATACTGTAGAAATAAGGAATAGTAACAGGAAGACCCAACCTCCTGAAGAAGTTAAGTCTGAATTATGCAAACCAAAAGCTCTGCAACACCAACAGAGAACAAAAGAAGTACTACTTGATGTTCTGACAGTGCTCGCTGATTCTCCCTACAAAGCATTTAAGACATAAGTAAAAGAGCACAGTTTAAGTGGAAGAACCAACAAGACTCAATAATAGACTCAGACAGAGATTAGATTCATTTGGTTATTGTATTAAAGATTCAAACTTCATAGCAGTAAGCAGTCTTTTAAGAATTTCAGTTAAAAATATCAGAGCTTGCATTAAAGCGCCAAAGATTTAGGCAAAACTTTATTGGGTGATTATTATAAAAAACAGTTTACAGAGTTACAGACTCCCTCTACCATTAAAGGCAGAAGGATAGCTAATTTGTCTAACAGCTCCAATCTTACAAAGAAGGTGAAATGGTTCAGATTTAAAGTCCATTAAGGACGAGTCCATTAGCACAGAACTAAAGAAATAAATGAAAATGAAATGGTTCGGCAAAGAAGGTTCAAGTCCATCAGCTAATGACTAACATCAGCAAGGTAGTACAAAAGTAAAAAAAAATAGTTCTTAGTAATCATCAAAAGTCAGCATAACGTTCAGGTCTCAAAGAAGGAAAATTCAGAATGGCAATGAGAGTGTTGCTTAAGAAGCAAAAATCAAGTAGCATCTGCATTGCCCCTCCTTTGGGGTTTCTTCTTTTATAAACTCTCTAACAAAGTCCCAGTTATGTAGCATCACACTACCATCGAAAGACCGTCAAATGCTCAAATTCACATAAAGTGACCTAGGACACTCGCTACAGTAAGATGCTTTCCCATGCTAGTCCTGGGAAAAAAATTATTTGAAAGTCCCCATAGGCCTAACATAGGTGAAAAAGAAATACAAAGTATCAGTCTATAGTAGCAGCTGAAATCCTGTTCCCTCGCGAATAATTTACTGTGAACTTTGAAGAGAGTCAAAAGTTGCACATGTACTGAACAAATAAAGCAACTTTTCACTAGTTGTAAAAGGACCATTGTGTTAGGTCAGGGAAAAGGTCAGTATTAGAGAAAAAGCATATTCAAAAGAGCCCTTAAATTAGCAGTACATATTTCAAATGAAATAAACTCTAAATCAGCATCAAATATAGAGGAATACAATCAATTCAAATAGGGATTATGTAGAACTTTCACCAGACATTATTATATGGAAATAGCTAACGTTAGGAATACCCTACTACTGATTGTTTTTTTTCAATATTCATATAGGTATATCATTTTCTAAATTCACACTAGAAAATTAGTTTTTCACTTTTCATAAGCTATAGATTCTCTAGTATTTTTATGTAAAATTTCAAGATCGTGCCTCATTTCTACGCATTTTTACACCGACTTTTCTAGATGGTGAATTCTAATAAAAGACAATGGCAATAGAAACACTAGGCCACTTAATTAACAATACTATTTCATCAGTAAATTCTAATAAACAACATGTTCATAAGAAATTCATTTGTTTAGCTCATTTATATGTATTAGTATTACTTTGTATCTATGCTGTCTTCATCTCACATTTTACAGCACGCTTTTAGGGTGCTTCTACTACACTTGTATCAGTTTCATGTGTCACTGTGTCTAAAGTTTGCAAAGTGTATGTTAAGCTTTTCGTGTCTTTAATAAGTAAATCTGTTGTGTATTATGATTTTTAAAATCGTGCTTCATCACAGGACTATGGCTGGCTCGGGGTGTGCCATTGTTGAACGATAGTTTGGCTTTCCTCAGTGCTGCACCATCGAAAACATGGGAGGGGAAACAAACAGAAGAGGTTGGTAGCCCAGCAGAGGAAGATTAGAGAATACGGAACAGGTGGATTATAAAGTGTGTAATAGGAAAGATGTGTGTACAGGGAAGCAGGCATAAGGAAGAGTGTTATTGACACGGAGTGTAAAGTGGTATCCCATATACCCAGCTACTAGTGGCCCTCAGCATTGCTTGTGTCACCCACTGGCATAGACTTTCAAACCTGTCTCAGGCCTGCCACTGCAGGGCCGAGATGCACAATATACTGCCACATTGACTTGGCATTTAAAACGACTTGCTAAGACTTAAACTTCCCTTTTATTACACATAGGTTCACCCCTGAGGTAGATGGTGAATTCTAATAAAAGACAATGGCAATAGAAACACTAGGCCACTTAATTAACAATACTATTTCATCAGTAAATTCTAATAAACAACATGTTCATAAGAAATTCATTTGTTTAGCTCATTTATATGTATTAGTATTACTTTGTATCTATGCTGTCTTCATCTCACATTTTACAGCACGCTCTTAGGGTGCTTCTACTACACTTGTATCAGTTTCATGTGTCACTGTGTCTAAAGTTTGCAAAGTGTATGTTAAGCTTTTCGTGTCTTTAATAAGTAAATCTGTTGTGTATTATGATTTTTAAAATCGTGCTTCATCACAGGACTATGGCTGGCTCGGGGTGTGCCATTGTTGAACGATAGTTTGGCTTTCCTCAGTGCTGCACCATCGAAAACATGGGAGGGGAAACAAACAGAAGAGGTTGGTAGCCCAGCAGAGGAAGATTAGAGAATACGGAACAGGTGGATTATAAAGTGTGTAATAGGAAAGATGTGTGTACAGGGAAGCAGGCATAAGGAAGAGTGTTATTGACACGGAGTGTAAAGTGGTATCCCATATACCCAGCTACTAGTGGCCCTCAGCATTGCTTGTGTCACCCACTGGCATAGACTTTCAAACCTGTCTCAGGCCTGCCACTGCAGGGCCGAGATGCACAATATACTGCCACATTGACTTGGCATTTAAAACGACTTGCTAAGACTTAAACTTCCCTTTTATTACACATAGGTTCACCCCTGAGGTAGGACCTAGATAGCACCTATGGGCAGGGTGCTGTATAACTAAAAGGTAGGACATGCACCTTTATGTCCTGGGAGTGACAAACAGTCTATTTTGTTTCTCACTGCTGTGAGGCCTATTCCTCTCTCATAGGCGAGCATTGGGAATTCCTGTTCTGAAAGGAGTGGCATTGTCATGTTTGTTGTGTTTTGAACGGTAGTGATAAATCCTGCGTACTGGTGTAGTTGGATTTTACAGTACTATTTTAGAAATGCCACTTTTAGAAAGTGGGCATTTCTCTGTGCTTGTGACTCTTTGTGCTGTGCACCCTGACTCTAATCCACGTAGGGGCATGGGTGACAGCTACACTTTGTGCATGCTTTCTAGACAGATACAAAATAGGATGGGCTGGGCGTGACGGGTTACATTTGCTCTCATCTGCATACTGATGGTCTTCCTGGGCTGGGAGAGGGAGAGGTCGGCCACACTTTACATTTGTATAGGCTGTGTCCTGCCCTTACCCAAAGGGCTAATTTACCACCCTACTGACGTCTGGAGCCAGGGCTGGGTTGAAAGGGAACTGTTGTGAGCTTGAAAGGGTTCCTTTGAAGTCACCCCTTGATCAAAGACATTTTGGAGAATAAGTACAGGGGCTCCAATCCCATGTGTTGTGAAGCACTTTTGGATCTGGAATGGAAACTCTGTCAAAAGCACGGCTGCACTGCTTAAAGAACTCATCTGGACTATATTGGACTACACTACTTTTCTGCTTGCTGTCCTGATGCCTGCTGCTCCCTGTCTCTGGTCTAACCAGACTTTGCTTGTGACTTGTAACCAGAAACTGATGGCACTACAATCTGCACATTGCCAGAGGACTGCTGTGCTGCCAGGAGAAACCACCATTTTGCTAAACTCCCTTATGTGCTGTCCTGCTGCCTGCTACCTCCTTTTGTGCCCTGAATCAAGTGCCTGAAACAAGGGCCTGTTGGCTGCCCCCTCCTCCGTTCTCGAAGTCTGAGGGTTCTTAAGATACTTCTCTTCCCCCTGCCATGGGACTCTGCTCTTAGTGATTCCGGCCGTAGGGCTTTGACTACAATCAGGGCCGGACTGATTGGTAATTGATGTGGGGCCTTCTTGCTTTGCTAAAGGACTGAGGCCTTTTGAGTGGTAGCATGGTCGGGCCCTCACTCAGACTCTGCAACTATTCCTGCACCTTGTGCCCCGAGGAGAGAGACCGAACCAATGAGCCGCGCTGCACCCCAGACACATTGCTGGGGCAACAAGGAAGCCACCAGCAACATCAGTGCCACTTTTTTTTGCAAAGAGAGCGGGCCAGGGAGACAATTGTATCTCCCCCAGTCAGCCCAGGTGGTGGACATTTAACCCTGTGCAGCCACATCCTCTGCTCACTGCTGTCATGGCTTCAACTCTGCCTCAGATCACCATCCTCCTACCCTTTATTGGACGGGGTCATCCTCCTGTCCGGTGCGACTTCCGAATCCCCCCAGCACCCTGTCATCACCACGCAGGGTACGGAGGAAAATCGCTACATTTGGGTGCTTGGTCCCCACGGATCACCGAGGCCAAATCGGTGTGATGCCTGAGTCCTGAGGGTGTTAGCGCTTGTGGCTGCACCACCTTTTTCTCGGTCAGTGGGGATTATAGCCTCACCGCAGGTAACTCTTGCCCAAACCAGTAACTGAGCGTTTCCCACATACTGTACTGCACGTCTCACAGCGGAGTGCCGACACCCTTTCTTCTCTTGCCCAAACCAGTAACTGAGCGGTCCTCACATACTGTACAGCACGTCTCACAGTAGAGTGCCAACACGCTTTCTTCTCTTACCCAAGCGGTCCCTGCATGCTGTAAAGCATTTCTCGTAGCTGTTGTTGGGATTCTGTAACCTCTTTACCAGCCGGCTGCTCTACGGAGTGGAGCGCAGCTAAAGTTCCAGTAATACCGTAAATGCTCAAAGAACTGTGCTGGTCCTCCAAAGATCACAGTACATAATTTTAAGCAATGCTTTGATTAATTCATAAATGAATATCCTACTGTGATATATGTACTCTACTGTAGCATTACATACCTTAAGGGTACTGATACATGACATTTTTGCTTAACATTTTCCAAGATGAGGAGTACTGTCTGAAGTAATACATTGTATGCACAGTATTTATGACACCTGTCGTTTTGTCCCATGTTATGTACAATATATTCTATTTTTATATAATCTTGTATGGAGACTCTTTTGTGGTGTATTCATTGTGTTCTTGTGTGAGTGTGTTGTGCAAACGCTTTACACATTGCCTCTGATGGTAAGCCTGTCTGCTCTGTGCTAAGCTACTTGAGGGTGAGTACAGGTTCTCTTTGGTGTGTAACTTACTTGCCCTGACTAGAGTGGTGGGTTCTGCCTGGTTTATGTGCCTATCCTAGCCAACCAGCAACCCCATTTCTAAAATATTATTATTATTATTATTATTATTATTATTACTATTTTTGTTACTACTATTTAGTAGAAGTTGTAGTGTCTGAACTTGGAGGCTAGGGCCATAAGGTTGGCCTCTTTCAAGAGTGACACAGTGGGTGAAAACCAGCAGATCGGAATGCTACTCAGAGTGAGTGATGGGCAGTTGTTTAGACCTTTTGCATTTATTAGTTCCATCTGCTTTTGTGTGTTTAACATAACTCCCTAAGCGGCCAAAGGTACGTCCAGATGTGGGTCACTTGATTACTGTGCCATGAAGTCCATGCTGTACATCACTGACATGGCCTAACAAGGCCTAAATTGATCTGGAGTTGCTTGTGTTCCTTTCTGCAGGGGGCTCATTTGGTATTTCGGGATGGACTGCTCCCATGAGTTGCAGGGTCAGTTTTGATTTGCATGAGGTAGGCCTCTATCAAGAGTGGCACAGCAGATGAAAAATTATATGTTGGCATGGTAACCAGAACAATTGCTAGAGGTTTAGACTATTTGCAAGAATTCTTCTCATTACCTTTATGTGTTTCCAGTTCACAACATGAGCTTGATGTCAGGGTCTGGTTAGCACACATGAAGTTTGGAATACTGAGGTAGCACCCGGGGAGCAGAAGGTTTTAGCTGCCTGCTGGAGGTAAAAAAAAGCTGTTAATTTGCTTTGCTTTCAATATGGGCTTTTGCTTTTGATAAGGCAGACAATTCCATGCAAATAATTAAATGTTGTTAAATCCTATGTCAATGGGAAAAAAGTTTCATGTTCTTTTTATTAGTAGTAGTGTCATTATTAGTATCTTTATAAATTAACATTATTATCATTATTATTATTAAGGTTCATATTATTATTTGTTTTTTAATTATCTTCATTAGAGTTACGTAGGATGTTGATAACAATAGTAATAAGCAGTGATGCTGCTTCACAGTTAGTGTGCATAAATCACAACATGATCATAGAAACAATCCCCAACACCCCCGCACATCCCTTGCTCTTGTGCACTGCTTCCCAAGTAGTACAATACACAATATCTGAACTAGGACAGATTCATCATTAACAATTAGATACATTGCATACTAGGACCCAGCTCACAAACTTATTTTTTCACCCAGACGGTTCCCTGGATGATACAACAGTAGGAGGTTCTTTTAAATCAGATAGCATGGCTGCCCATGCCTTCAAATCACCTTCTAGTTTTTCGACCGTACAGACATGTTTCATCTGGATTTTCTCTGCTGTTGCCCACTCGGAGACATCCCTGAGCCAATCCCCATAACTAGGGTGCATCACACCCAGCTATTTTGTAGCAATCCGGTGTTTTGTCAATAGCAATCCAAGCAGGATCAACTTCTTTCTAAGTTTTCGAGTGGATACAGGAGCACCTGCCTCATGTCAAGTTGTATGAGCCAGCCAGTAGCTCTATTCAGATTTTATAACACCTCCTGCCAGTAAGGGGTCAGTGTCACACAGGACTACACTATAAGTATAAAATTGGCATCTAGGCTCCCGCAGCTGGAGTACGCATCTGATCGGGTAGTGTTAGAAATGGGGGTCTCTAGTTGGCAATGGTTTGCACCTTTGTCCAAGTAGGGACCTTTCTTCCTAGCCAGGGTAAGGGGGATACACTTCTAAAATAACCCCTGCTCACTCCCTTGGTAGCTTGGCACGAGCAGACAGGCTTATTTCAGAGGCAATGTGTAAAGCAATTGTACATAACCAACAGTAATACAGTGAAGACACTACAAAAGGACACCACACCCATTTAGAAAAATATCCAATATTTTTATATGCCCAAAACAAGAGTAAAACGACAAAATCCCACATACAGTACTGAAAAATATGCACTTTGCAAGAATAACTTTAAAAATGCAGTTCCGTCCAGTGCTACCGCGATAATGAAAACGACAGACTCCAACAGTTCCTGCTAACCGCGTCGGAGCAGGCCAGTGGTAGGGTCAACAGACTCGTAAGCAGTACCTTTTTCATTGCGGACGATGCGGCCAGATGTGGCAACCATTGCGGTTGCAATGCAAAGCGGAGCGGTGCACCGTGCGGTGTCCTCATGTCGCAGTGCAGGCAGCAGCTCATGATGGTTGTCCAGCAGCATCGGTGAGACCAGGGCTGTGGTGTGAAGCGGGGTGGTGCTCGAAGCGGTGCTGACAGATCGCGGTGCAGGCGACAGAGCCGGTTGAAGAGCAGCGACGGCGTTGGTGAGGCCAGGGCAGCAAGGTGAAGTGAGGCGGTGCGGGGTGCGGTGCCCACAGGTCACGGTTCAAGCAGCGGCTCGGTGGCGACAGCGACGGTCGTCGGTGAGACCAGGGCTGCGGTGCGAGATGCGGTGGTGCCCTCTGTATTGCCTTCAGGACACAGAGCCAGTGACGGAGTCAGCTGCTTTTCCCCCTCTGTGGCAACTGAAACCCATGGTTCCAGAGACGGTGCCCAGAGGTGAGTGAAGTCTTTGCTATCCCTGAGACTTTGTGAACAGGAGGCAAGCTTGGTAAACAAGCCCTTGGAGATACTCAGCAACAAGTTGGAGAAAGTTCAGTCCAGTCCTTTCACTGCCCAAGGCAGAAGCAGCAACTGCAGGCCAACCCAGCAAAGCAACAACTCAGCAAAGGGGCAATACTCCTCCTGGCAGCTCTTCCAACTCTTCTTCTTGGCAGGTTCCTTGATTCCAGCAAGTTCTAAATTTCTAGGGTCTGGGCCCCAATATTTATACTCAAAATTCCTTTTTCTCGGCAGAGAGTGTCTGTGCTTAGTCCAAACCAGTTCGGTCCTCTCTGGCCCAGCTTCCCAGCAGGAGGTGGCGACAGCATGGTCTAAAGCAGAGCAGGCCCATTCAGGTGCAAGGAAATGTCCTCCCACTAATCTAAATGCAGCCCAGGTCTATTCATCCCAGCCCTGACTCATCCAGGAAAGGCAGGCCACACCTCCACCCCCCCAGTGGCTGTCTGAAGAGAATGCCCATCCCCAGCCCCTGTCACTCCAAAACCAGACAGTCAATACACAAACCCAGCAGAGGCACACAGAATGGCTATGCAAGAAAATACCTACTTTCTTAAAGTGGTATTTTCAAACACAGAACATAAAAATCATCATTACTAAAAGATGCATTTTTAAATTCTGAGTCCAGGCATACTAAACTCTATTTCCCTATCTTGTCCCAATGGGAAGTTATGCTTATAAGAGGTTATAAGTAAAACTCCCATGCTAATCTATGCGACAGATAGCCTTTCCATAGTGAAAAACAAAATGCACTGTAATTCTCTACCAGGACATGTCAGACACCTCAGTCCATGTCCTACCTTTAACATACACAGCACTGTGCCCACAGGGGTACCTTGGGCCTACCATAGGGGTGACTTATATGTAAGAAAAGGGAAGATTAGGGCCTGGCTAGTGGGTGCACTTGCCAGGTCGACATGGTAGTTACAAACTGTGTGCAGACTCTGCAGTGGCAGGTCTGAGATACCTTTACATGGCTACTTCTGTGGGTGGCACAATCAGTGCTGCAGGCCCACTAGTAGCATTTTATTTACCGGCCCTGGCACTCTCAGTGCACTGTACTAGAGACTTACTTTTAAATCAAATATGCTAATCATGGAAACACCAATCCATAATACAATTTACAACAGGAGCACCAGCACTTTAACACTGAACAGCAGTGAGAAAGTGCGCAGAGACACTAAACCAGCAAAAACTGTGTCAAAACCTGGAGGTCAGAAAGCAAAAAGACAGGGGAAACACACCAAAATATGTCAGGTCTAATAGGTAGTATATATAGTGTGTAACAATTTTGAGCATAGATATGTTTGGTGAACATAGTTATATTAAGTTAGCTTAAATCTGTCATTAGAGCTGACTGTCTGGGCCCCCTCGTGTATCGGTGCCTGTGAGAAGTTGGCCTGGCATATGCTGTCCACTAATTATAGTGGGCACCTTGCACCAGTCCAAACAACCCCTTATTGGAGATAGGTTAAAGACAACCTTATTGAAAGCTATCCTAGTGGTAGCTATGGAGAGCAGCCTTCAGGCTAAGTCTTGAAGGAATGTAAAGCAGCTTGTTTTACCAGTCTATAATCTCTTGAGTGATCAAATGAAAGAGCACCACACCAGGTATATATTCAAAATATATGTATTTATTGCTAAACACACCCTCTAGTCTCTTTATGAGGCTAGAGTTCGAAATACATAAGTTAGAAGTTATTTAAACACAGTAATAGCACAAATACACGTTTGGGCCCTAGGGGCGTACCAAACCATATACCAATAAAGTGGTATAAGAACCACGACTGAACTAGACACTAGGCCTAGAGCCTCTAGAAGTGCTTGGACCACAAGGAACCACCCAAGGTAGTGACACAGGGGACCCACGGGGGACGCGTGCAGTGTAAATACACAACCGCGATACGCCGTTGACTTCTATGGAGAAAGTCGCGATCAGGAAATTAAAGAAAGGGACACTTAAAGGAGGACTTGGAGCAAACCCTTTGAGAACTAGTACTTTGAAGAGTCTCTACCCACGGGAGCACCGGAGTACTCGTGTTACCTCACCCAGGAAGCCGGGTGCATAGGTGCCATTCGGGGTCGGGTTTCAGTCGTCGATTTGAATGGCGATCTGCTGCAAAGTGCTGCTGGCGACCAAGTGGAAAGTGTCCGGGTGGATCCAAGAGTGGATCGGAGATCTGAAGAACCTGAAAGCAGAGGGGACAGAGTCTGGGTCACTAGCCAGTGACCAGGAAGGCGATGGACAGATGCCCACCGATGTCGAGTGCTTCAGGTGCGTTGACGGTCGTCTTGACTCTTCAGCCACGAGGTCCAGGAGGCGTTGTCAGCAACCAGGAGCAGGATTCCGGCTGGTACACTATGTCTGTCGAGTGCTGACGTGTCGGCGCCAGATTGGACCCAACAAGCCTTGGCAACGGCAAGTCTCGATGAAGATGAAGATCGTCGATGGTGCAGACCAGCAAAATCTGGGGAACTCACCCAGCGAGGGTAAGTGAGGGCAGGCCTGGAGCAACCAGGATGCCCAAGAAGAAAAAGATTGGCCTTCGTTAAGAGCTACTAGCCAACGGGCTAGTGACCGCGAAGGAGCCTCGAGACGTCGCACGTGGATCTGGCTCACAGGACACTCGTGGAGTAGAGGCCAGTGATCTTCGGTGCAGTTGGTGCTGGAGGCTAGGGCTACTCGGAGCCCAAAGCACGACTTCGTGGAAGACCCAGAAGAGGATGCACTTGCAAATGTGCTCGGTGTCCAGGGGTCACGGTCTCACGTTACCCACGATAGCTACTGGCCTCAGCTTTGCTGAGGACTCAGGGTAGCCTCGGGGAAGTCTGAGAATCCACCTCTGGTGATGCGAAGACTTCGGCGTCCGACGGGAGCTTCAGAAATGCAGACCAGACAGATGCGTCTTTGGTGCCTGCCAAGCAGGGGAGTCACTCCTTGACCCCAAGGGAGATTCTTCTGTCCTCTAATCTTGAGTAGAGCATCGAAGGTCCAGGATTCTGTTTCAGAGTTTCGTCCAGGGATAATCTAAAGTCCTAAGGACTGGGTTCCTATACTTATACCAAGTTTAGGGGTTGGACTACTCTGTGGCCCCACCTATGGGTGGGTCAGGGCAGAGGGTGGCTACACCCTTTCCCTTTGTCCAGTTCGCGCCAAAGCAGGGGCTGCAAGCCCCTGATCCAGTTTGAACTGGGGTATGCACAGGGACACCAAATGTGCCCCCAGTGCAGGACTTCAAAGCACCCGAAAGTGCTCCCGCCCAGCCCCAATACACATTATCCTGTCTGGGGAGGTGGTCACACCTCCCTGGGACAGAAACCTATTGTCCAGGCCTCCCCTGCCGGAGTTTCGTCCAGCAGCAGGAGGCCAGACTCGTGTCTGTGGCAGCAGCATCCATTTTGTGATGCCAGGGCTTTGGAAAGAAGTTACCGGGCTAGCCAGAGTTAACATGTCTTTCCCTCTAGAAGGGTGGAATGCTACCCCGCCGCCAGAATTGGTGGGGGTAGTATTCCAAGATGTTTGACACCAAACACGACATGTTTAGGTGCAGCCATTCCAAAGTTAGCATTTAATGCGAGGTTATAATGCGCTTAAGAGTATATGGTCAGGCTGCACTACAAACAGCATCATAGAAGGGTCTCCGAACGCTGCAGAGGGGCCCTGCTCATGCAGGGCGCCCTCTCACATAGGAACCATGCACTCTGCCTTCAGGATTGATAAGGCCTGCCTTAGGAGTGACTTATAGGTTTATATGTGTGTATGTATTTAGTGATATAGGTAACCTATATCACAGTAAGGAGTGCATGCACCACCTTACCCAGGCTGCAGTAGCAGACCTGTGGTGTCAGTTTGGATGGCCTTCCAGGGGTGGCATAATACATGCTGCAGCCCCTGGTAGGCCTCTGAGGTACCTATGCCCTTGGTACATAGTATACCATATACTAGGGACTTATAAGGGCACTCCAGATTCCAATCAGAGATGTGCCTAAGGCACATGGAAACCTTTTACAGAGAAAGCAGATAGACTGGGGCCCTGAATAGCAGGATCCCAGTCCAACTAAGTCATAAACCAGCAAAACACCATAAAAAAAAGTGGGGGCAACCATATAGTCAGATTCCACCTTCCTACAGTGCCCACTCCTTCCCCAACACTGTTTTGGCTAAAAATCCCTCCCATTTAGCCTGAATGGGGAGAGGTGCCTCCGGGAGACCGCTGCTCAGTGCTTATGTGAAATTAGCCGGCGGCACCGCCATTCCTAACAGTGTGACTAGAGTGCTGGAGTCCGAGGGGGAATCTGAGAAGGAGGGCCAGAGCTCGGAAGCAATGGCAGTTGTTTAGGCATATTACAGATATTGACCGCCCCCAAGGGTAAAGGATTCCACTGTATCATCCTGTGGGATGAATTGCCTCTCAAGACACAAGTCGCCCAAAGTATTACATCCTCCATCTTTCCATCTCTGTACTGACATGGACTCGATTATCTTCCAGAATGGTTGTAGGATCCACAGCAGCAGGCCTAGGGCATAAGGGGCGTCCCGGAGCACTCTCCTGACCACTTCCTCCCACACTCCAGATACTTGACGTACAAGATAAGGCATGTCTGGTGGAACACGGGATCCACTCATGAGTAACACAGGCAATGTATTCCTGTTGGGAGAGCCGCTCAAAAGGGTCTTCTCCTACAAGTCTGCAGAATCTAACCATTGAACTGCATGTTGCAGTTGTGTCGCCATGCAGTAGAGTTCTAAATTGGGAACCTCCAGACCCCAAGGCTCCAAGTCCTTTTCAGAGTGAGCAGCCCTCCCCAAACGCCTTCGCTTGTTAGCCCAAAGCAGATCAACAATGAAGCTATAAAGTGTTTTGAAATAGCATCTAGAGATTGCATAGAGAGTGCCTTAGAGCACTTATAGACATCTAGGTAGCATTATCATTTTCACTATGGCGATTCTGCCCATGAGGGAGAGAGGCGGGTCTCTCCTAAATCTCAAGGATAAGCAAAGGCCCTCCACCACCCTCCCGATATTAAGCTCCAGGAACAATTGCTGGGTATGCGCTAGTTGTATCCCCAAATAGCAGAAGTTATGCAATTCCCAAGGCAGTCCCACAGCTGGGAGCATTTCAATCAATACTCTGGTCAAGGGTTCCAATGGAAATAATTTAGATTTGGTCAGGTTCACGTGTAGCCCCAAGATCTTCCCGAACTCCTACATCACATTCAGGATTATGGGCACTCTTTACATTGGCTGTCTCAAAAATATTGGGGTGTCATCTACGTAGAGGGAGAGCACGTGAGTGGTTCCCCACTGCGATCTCCCAAGGGCCCGTCATTCTGTGCAATCTCTCAACCATCAGCTCCATCACAAGCACAAACAGGAACTGCAACAGAGGGCATCCCCGCCTTGTCCCTCTCTTCAGGTTGTAGGGGTCGGAGACCACATCTCGTTAGCGCACTCTAGCACAGGGGGCCGTATAGAGTAGCCAAACCCATTGTATAAATTTAGAGCCTATCCCTATGTTCCTTATCACTTGCCAGAGGTATGTCCAGTCTAAGGAGGTGAACGCTGGATTGACATCCAACAATGCTAAGGCATAATTATCATTGAGCAGTTGTGGAGCGTTATAGATGTAAGAGAGCCGCCTTAGATTGTGCAAAGTATTCCTCTTCAGGATGAATTCTGATTGATCCGTATGAATGAGGGCCGGAAGACAAAGAAGGAGATCAGCCACTAAAATACTATTAGGCAGCTTAATATCAACATTTAAGAGGAAGATGGGTCTGTAAGCAGAGGCCACGGTTGGGTCCTTGTCAGGCTTATGTGCCATCACTACCAGTGCTTCGCACATTGTGGATGTAAGTGAGCCTTTCTGGAAAGCCTCTTTATAGACCTCCAGGAGTTTATCGGCCACTGTGTCTGCATACCTATGGTAAAACTCACCGGGAAGACCATCGCTTGCCGGCATTTTTGCTGTTTTCAATTCTTGGATCACAGAGAGAATTTCCTCATGTGTAATGGGCCTGTCTACTGCATCACGTTCATCTGAATAGAGGCGTGGGAGTGTGATATTCATCAGGAATTCCTCGGCTCGATCCTTCTGGCCTGTACCCTCTCTAGCTTAGGGTTTACTCAAGTGGAATTGAAATGACTCATTAATGGCCCAGTGTACAGACTGTGTGGTCCGTATGATCACGCAATGTCAGGATCAGAATCTGGGGCTTCTCCTGTTTGACCAATTGGGCCAACATCGTTCCTATTTTATCTCCTTCTGCATGCAGCTGTTGGTGATATGCAGTGCATGTATGTTTCTCTAGTCTATGCCAGTCATCTAATAACGTGTTGTGGGCCTCTCACCAGTCCACTAATCTGTCAGGGCGTAAATGGAGCTCCCCCTCCATGTCACCTAGGTCTCTCTTGCGCAACTTGGATATCTCGTTCCAGTTGTTGTTTTACCCCATAGGTAGTTTTGAGACATACCCCTCTGAGAACCGTCTTAATCACCTCCCAATCCATAGCTCTACTCCCATAGGTGCCCTAGTTTTTGCGAAAATAGTGTGTTAGTGTGTCTCTAACTATGGCCTCCAATGGAGGGTCAGTCAGTGCCTCCACCTTCAGGTGTCAGAGCAGTATCCCTGGGAACCTGCGCTCCCTACCAAAACATAGAAGAACAGGGGAGTGGTCTGATAAATAGCAGGCCAAGTACTAGATCCCTGACACCATTTGTGCTATATCGCTGAAGACCAGACAATAGTCCAAGCGGCTATGGGTCCCCACTGCGGAGGCTTAACAGGAGAATTTTCTTTTCCAGCGTATGTCTGTCTCTCCATATATTGAGAAGGTGTCTCCTGCCACGATATTGTCAGTCACCAGATGGGACTAGGCGGCTACCGCGACCTTAGAGTAGAAGTCTGGGCAGGCAGTATTTGGTGCATAAACCTTCACCAGGCAGATAATAGGGCGTACCTACCCTCGGGATCTATGATGGAATGGGATCCCAGGGGCCACCCTTATCAGCACACCCCGGTCGTAAGGTGGAATACACTTATCCACTCCAGAATTTCCTGAGGCAAGGAATACAGTCTTCCCATACATGCATTTCTTGCAAAAATGCAATGGATACTTTATAATGTTTCAGATAGGCATGTACCCTCCTACGTTTCTTAAATCGGGCTATGCCCCGGACATTCCAGGACATGAATTTAGCTGTGTGGTCTATAACTGTAAGCATTATTAAAGTAATCTGGCCCATCAGTTGGGATGTCCCTATCTTCAGTGCAGCTCCAAGGTTGCAGGCTGGGCTCAGCAGCTGGTACCATAGTGTACAAGAGAAGCATGTAGTCAAACAACTATATAAACCCATAAATGTAAAACCTGTACAAGACACCCCCCTCCCCATGGGCAGCTGAGCTAGAACCTCCCATCTTTCGACTGGCCAGGCAGAGGCTAGCATCTGCCACCCCATTCCCTAAAACTGAAAGCTATGGAAAAACGAAACAATCAAACTTTATGCCCTGCTAGAGAGAAGTATTAAGGAGGGGCTGTGAGGCCTGTGGCGCTCAAGCTACCTCTCCTTGCCCACTCGCCTCTCTCCTAAGCCCCTCATAATGGCATATGAAGAATACAGAATAAACATCTAAAATGTATCAAAGTCATCCAATCCCCCCCATTAATAGTTCAATAATATCCTCCCATCCTGGCCAATGTTACCATGCAAGTTTTATCAGTGCCAGCATCGTCTGGCTGTGTGGGATGCAGAAGACTCTTTTCCTAGCATTCTCCTACAGGGGTCCACAGAATTCACAGTCAATCAGACAGGTCGTGGCGGTCACTCCAAGCCAGTGCTGTCAATGGTGTGTCAGGATCGTTGTGGCGTAGTTGAAATGCATTCCTCGAATCTGGAACCACGTCCGTGGTCCTGAGTGTTCCATCTGGGCATACTACAATTTTCTCCTATTGTCGGTTATCGTCAAGACTCCTCCACCTTCCCTTCTGGCTTCGTAGGTGAGCAGGTTGCCTATGTGTGCTTGGGACGAGCTACTCCTGACATCCCGTGCTCTGGCTAGGAGTCTGCACCAGGGTGTCTAACCAGTCACTAGCTTCTCCAGGTCTAAAGAAGAATAGCAGCTTCCCCACATATTGTACTTGAAGCTTACCAGAGAAGATCAGGCTGTCTTTCAAGTTCATGTCTAACTGGCGCCTTTGGACAGCAATTAAGGTTTTCATTGTTCTTGCACTCAGTGAGTGTAATCGGGAAAAATAGAAATGGGTCTCCTCTGGAACAGCAGAGGGCTCTTCACCTGGACACATGGAAGGATGGTGTCTCAGTCGGGAAGTTGAATAGGCAGGAAATAATTGCCCTTGGAGGGAATCCAGGTTTTGGCGGGGGAGTGCGTGCTCTGTGAGCCCTTTCTATCGTGAAGTATTTAGACAGTGTTTTTGGGAGTAATGCTGTAGTAATCCAGACCTCCAGGAACAATTCAAAAGATTGCCAATCCGTCTTTTCTGAGAAGCCAACAAATCGTAGATTGTTCCTTCAAGATCACCCCTCAGAATCCTCTATGCGTTCATCCATGCGGCCGACAAATTCTGGAGATCACAGACTGTGTTGCTCAGGTTATAGACTTCTTGTTGTAAGATGTCAATGCATTGTTCTGCGACAGTCACTTGCTCTGCCACCTTCCGCAGGTCAGTCCGGAGCAGATTACCCTCGATGGCAACTGAGTTGATTTTGTTAACCATTTAATCTCGTGAGTTCTGTATTGCCAATTGCAAATCAGCGAGATAAGCTGTTGAGCCCGCCGTCTGTTGAGCCCTCCGTCTCTCCAGTTCTGTCCCCCGGGCACTTCATCCTCTCCTTTCTGCCAGGATCGTCATGCTGCAGTGTTTGTGTATAACTCACAATTTTATTAGATTGTGCTGGCTTGGATCCCTTGTCCTTAACCATAGTGGTGAGAGCCCTGACTGTAGGGCTGAGGATTCAGGAGCGAGGTGGATATTGACGTCACCTCTGGAACACCTTGCACACACTGCAAGGGACTGATGTCAACTGAAAGTCAATGGTAGTCCTCCCTAGTCTAGGGTACAGTCCGAGGGGTGGCCCACAGGAGACAGGCACACTGACACTCCCTCAGTCACAACTAGGGGTTGTATGCGGGTCGCAGCAGCCATGAGGTAGTATCCAGAAGTATAACCACGCCATGTACCCCTTCTGGGCCCCACCACAAGCACAGTCTCCAATTGGCCGAGCCCCCAGGTCTCTCAGCACTGGCCCCCATCCACGATCCGCACTCCCCAGGAGGTCCAAACCACTGGGAGCGAGTAATGCACAGTGTCATTGTCAGGTAGGTCCGCAAGCCCCGCGGTCTTAACGGGGTGCCCAGTTAATATCTGGTAGTAGGGCAGCCCCCATGCCCCTGGGCAGCTTCATCAAATGTTCAGTAGCAGGTTTTGGCCAATTGACGCGGATATCTCTCCTGTGAGGTCTTTATCTGCCCCCGCCCCAGTCAAAAGATGTGTTTGTCACTCTAGTTCTCCTCCCAATAGCCACAAAGACCTTGGGCCTCCCCAGAAACACAGCACCCAAAGTCCCCAATCTCTGACACAGTACCTAAAGAGGGGGCCTCCAGAGTAGTCAGTTCTATGAGCCCCTGCCGTGGGTGATGTCCCCCAGGGCCCAGAACAGGTAGGCCAAATCGATGGTCTCACAGCGAGAGAAAGTGACACCTGGCCACAGCACGAGGTCGACCGTTCACAGGGTGCGCCTGATTCATGGGCCAGTTGAAGCGCTCCCCCTACTTCTGGGCCAAGGGGTCTCTGCCACTCACTGTTGTATCTGGGCACAGGAGTCATCATTGCAGGGGGAAAGAAAAAAGGATCCAACAGGATGGGCTGGGCCGGCTCATCTCAAAACTGTAATGGGCCCACACAGGTAATGTAGTGTGACCATAAGCAGGATCGGGGTTCTTTCCACCACCGAGGCTTCTCTGAAATCTCTCCTGGGGCCTCCAAGGGCAATGCAGGTGCCCAGAGCCGTTCGAGTTCTAGCAGTTCCCGGTCGAGGGGTGCGGCCTTACAGCACATGGGCAGAAGACAGCTGTCACCTGAGGGCCCGTCGCAGCCCTCTAATCACACCAACAGTTTTTTTGCCATGGAGGGATATACCAGTTCGGGGGGCTGTTTTGCGGGGGTCAGCGTTGCCTCCAGACACGCCATCTGGTTCCTACTCCGAAAGCAACAGCCGCTTTTGGGCATGGGCTGGGTAATAGGGAGGGCCAATGTAGTCTGACAAGTGGCCCATTCGATTCCGCAGCTCGTTGGTCCCAGAGAACTCCAAGAATCCTCCTGCTGACTCCCTCTGACGTGGTTTGCAGAGGGAGTGTGCGAGTAGGAGGAGATGGCAGCAAAGGAGGATTAGAGCAGGATTGTTCTGGCGCAAGCAGGAGCTCGGGCAAGAGCATCTAATCGTCCATCTTGCCTGGCTACACCCCCAAGGATATAATTATTAAATAATAATAATTATTATTTTCATTATTATTCTTGTTATAATTATGATGATGATTATAAGTTTTATTAGTCTTAGAAGTAGTAGGAGGGGTATTATTGTTGTTGTTTATTGTTTATACTTTCATTGTTGTTATGATTATTATTGCTGCTGTTTTTATTGGTATCGTCCAATTATATTCTTCTCTTAAATGCAAATGACAAGTGTGCTGTACTGGTAGAGCCAGGAAAGTAGCATGCTATCCACCCTCATTGGATGGTTTGTTTTACCGTGGTCTGTGTGGTGGGGCAGTAGGTGTTGAGTTGTAGTAGCCCCAACTGTATAAATAAGTAGAGTGGCAAAACTGGAAGCAGTAATTGGTGCTTATCTATCAAGGCTCTCAGGATGATCCATTTCAAATAGATGAATAAAGAAGACTAAACTCTGAGTTCATGGGTATAGCTCTGGATTAAGTAAGGGGACTATTATGGGTGAGTTTTCAAGATGTCAGGATGACAATATGAGCATCAGGGATTTAGGGTGATGCAGCAGGGTGCCTTTAAATGAAAGGGCCATCAGTGGCAATTATTCTTAGAACAAGAAGGCCAATCGTTTTCTGCCCCTCATG
Organism: Calotriton arnoldi; assembly: GCA_963921515.1. Taxonomy (NCBI): domain Eukaryota; kingdom Metazoa; phylum Chordata; class Amphibia; order Caudata; family Salamandridae; genus Calotriton; species Calotriton arnoldi. The sequence continues at coordinate 210,899 of CAWUFW010016646.1, read as the reverse complement.
CCAATCAATAGAGGTTAATTGCCTGTATCCTCTAGATATGCACTCAAAATGGAGTGTTGGCATACAGAAATAGTAAATATTACATATTTGTTACCATAATAATAACAGAGACAGAAATCTTCTTTGAATAACTGGGTGTAAAAGCAGCACTCTAAACTGAGCTAAGGAGAGTACTTCCAGGATTGGGGGACCTGTGCATAAAATAAGTGTGGTGGTGGGTGAATCTTAAAGGAACAGGGTAAAGAAGGATATATTGTTATCAGGATCGTGCCAAAATCAGTGGCAAAAACATGGCACAGACTAGTGACCTTGTATTTAGATTAGGGTGCAAACAACCTGTCATCCCTATTGGAGAGCAATAACAGCTTCTAATTGTTTTGCCTTCATCATAAATTCAGGAAATCTGTTGCAACGGAAGAGTCCATTGTATGGTTACAGAACTACACATTAGCCCAGAGTGCCCCAGTTGCAAGTAGATCTGGAACCCTGGTTATGAAATTAATCATGCAAAGTTCATGGATCATGCTTGTGTGCCGTGACCTACGCCAACCTTGATTAACTGTGCTCTACCATGGTCCGAAGAAGAGCAAAAAGTGTTTCCCTCAGAATGGGTTGAGCTACTGCCCTCACCCAGAGTTGTGGAATATGAGCAAGGAGGTGACAGCATACCCGTTTGGTGAACAACAGACTGGCCGGTCTGTATCCCGTGTCATAGGAGTGGAGTCTACCAGCCTGCTCATTTAAAGTTCCACTGCCATATTCACAACTTGCATGGCCTATATAAGAGAAATGCCGGGCTGGGAATCACGTTTAATTTTGAGGGTGCTAAAGACTGCATGTATGTGCCTGTGGGAGTATACAAAATGGAGGCCCGTCGGTTCCATTTTGGGGAAGCCCAGAGTCTAGACATTTCTAAAATGGAGGTGTTGACTGCAGACCTAGACAGAAGATGTGGATTGCTGACATTTCCGGCTGGGGGAAATGGGGGGGGAGTGTTACACTGGAGGGGAGCAGAGCATCCCCAAAGCACATGAAAGGCATATTATGATTCAGGAAGAGTGCTGAGCACGGTGGACAGTGTACTGTGTTTATGATAGATGGTGGGACTGATAAGGTACAGACTACAGTAGCACAGAATCATAAAAGATGGAAGGCTTACTCCTTTGAACCTTTGAAAGGCATATGTTGCTGGAGGCTGACACCTAGGTGTAACTCTTGGCTATATCCATGACCTGGATTGTGGGTCCATCACCTCTGATGCCACCTCTGCTGGAGCAGGCAAGCCCCTGGAAAAAGAACAGAGCCAAGGAGTAGGTACTTCATAGAGCCCGACAACCACAATATGAATTTGAAATGGCCAGGAACTAAATCATATTTGTGTCTATAGAGGATGTATAAAAGTGGAATCTGAGAACCCACTTGATGTTAAGAGGTGTGGCAAGATCACCACAATTTGGGCTACTGCAAACAGGATCAGGAATTGAGGTCTGCTTGTGTCCCAGCTGGGCAGGAGCACTGCTCAGTATGTGGAGAACACTGGCCCTGAGTCTGAAGCATCAGACTGCCAGCCTACCAAGAGACCAGTGTGCACAGTGAGGAGGAGGAGAGCTGGAGGGAGGGAGGCCCAACAGGTATCCAGAGACGAGGATCCTGGTGAGCGAGATGAGGTTGAATGTCCATCGGGACCTACTATCTTGTGGGACTGCCACAGTGCACTGAGGACCGTTTGCCTGTGTATTGCAGGCTGTCACCCAGGGACATCATTGTGCCCATCACCCATTAGCATAGATTGAAGGGTGTCGTCGTTAGATGACTGGATCACAACCCAACTGCTTCCTCAGGGCCGTCGCCCAAGGAGCCAAGTGAATCTCACAGGGACTCCTCCTCTGCCAGGAGATGGGGCCCACTCAACTCTGGGGTTGCTGCCTGTGACCCATGAAGTGTGCACCATCAAGCCCAATGAGTCCAGGAGCTGCTCACCAGCTGTCAATTGCCAGACATGCATGTCAAGAAGGATTCTGCAGGATTGTGAGGCTCCCACCCTCTTGAATGACCACTAAGTCCTACCGAAAGGGGCCTCTACTGTCATAGTAGGTTTTTGCATTACCAAAGGTACTCCGTCTGATGCCTGCCACAATACTGAAATTGCTGGAACACATGTTGGAGCATAGATGGGGAGTGTTATATTGTTGCTACCGCTTGGGTAAGACACATCAAGCAGGGCCTCATTAAGACTTGGGGACTAAGGCACAATGTGCTGCATGTAAAAACTGTGTAAGAAACTTGCAGTCACTTGCTACAAACTTCATGAAGTGAATCCTAGAGCAAAATAGGCTGGGAGCGCCCCCTTAAATACAACCTAAACACTTCAGAAAAAGGGAGCTGGACCAGAAAGGAGGGACTTGGGTGAATTCACCCAAAGTGGTATTGGCTCTGCAAGGCAGTGTGTTGATTATTTCACTGTGGTAGATTTGAACTGTTATATGTAATAAATACTTGTTTTTCCATAAAACTCAGTATTGGCCTGGACCTGATTTATTGGGTTAGGTGGAGGGTGCGTTGAGTTGTGTGTTTGAGTGTACACTGACACTTTACCTCCCCCTCGAAAGCCTTGGACGACTCCACCTGCGCTACCACTGAAAGTCAAGTGCTTAAGGCGTAGTCCTTGGATCAGTTGCACAGAGCTCATAGTAGGCTGGGCTCTAGGACAGCAGGAGTAAACAGCCCCAACCACCAAGGTGGGGCCCAGTAGCCCCTGCCTACCCTGTAACCCTTTGAAAGGTGTTCTGACAAAGTCTATTAACTGCTGGAATGAATATTAATAGTTACTTACTATCATCATAATTCTAACAAAAAAAGGTTTTGCCGTTTGTATTTTCAATTGGATGTCTATACCAATGTGACATAATAGCAGGAAAAAGAAACTCCATTTTAACTGTAATATGGACACATGAACGGGTGCATACACTTCCCTTTCTTGTCATACTTCACCTGTGTCTACAGAGACCAATGAAAGTGGCAACAGAGCAGTCCTGACTCTTCACCACATCCCCAGAAATCTGAAGAGGCCGTCAAATGAATGACTGATGACAGAACATCAGTTTCATCCATATTCCCTGTTCTACTTTGTGGGAATGATGGACATGTTCTGGGTACTAGTCACAGCCCTATCCCTTTCCCCGGGGTCAGTGCAGATCTGCAGCAGAAATGTTTTTGCTCTACTTTAGTAGTTTCCGTCATAGAGCAGCATGCCAGCATGTCACCTTCTCTCTCTCTCTCTCTCTCTCTCTCTCTCTCTCTCTCTCTCTCTTCCTCTCCCCCACTCTCTCTCTCTCTCTCTCTCTTTTTTCTCTCTCCTTCTCTCTCTCTCTTCTTCTCCCTCTCTCTCTCTTCCTCTCCCTCTCTTCCTCTCTCTCTTTCTTTCTCTCTCTCCTTCTCTCTCTCTCATTCCCCCTTCTTGCAGTGACAGTGTAGAACACTACCCTTAGGATAAATGGCATGGACATAGAGAGCTGGGATAGGGTAGCAGGACAGCAGGTATTCTTTAATATCTAATCCTGTGTAGAGGAAAAGACAGTTATTTTTAGCCAATCCCACAATGACATCAATAATATTAATCAACAATAGGCATTCTGGAGTGTTCCTTTGTTTGATGATGTACGCTTGGGTTTGAAGATATATTGTGATTTCTTTCACCGGGTAGCAACTTTATGTAATATTTAGGCATGGAGTTACTGAGGTAGTAGTAAAATGTGGCAGACCACCAGTGCCACATTATGTTGAGTGAGTACGGACCCTACTTGCCACTCAGCACACCTTTAAGAGGGTGCACTGAGGCACGAACAGAAAACGTGTGCCCTATTATAGGTAATGTGATGGCCACAGTGCATACATGATCTTACGTAAAGTTAAATAAGGTGAAGTGTTTCCCTCATTAGCATGGGGCCATGCCCCCATGAAAATTAGGTCATGCCTCCTCAGGGCAACATTGGTGCTATATGTACAGTACCGTAGAAAGGTTGAAGCGTCAATTAACTCCAACTCTCGGATGCACTGCGTGATCCAAAGTGTGCAACGAAATTACACCAAATTCATCTAGATTTTTATCCATTTATTCCTATTTGTCAAAAGTTCATTACTTTTCATCATGTTACATGGTAAACGATAATATATGTATGTGTATGTTCAGCTTCTACAATGGCAGATATGCCTTGGGCCTTTTTCTGTCGCATGCCTCATACGTGAATAAATCCTTAGTGATCGATCTTCCCAATGCATTTCGGGTGTTATTTAATAGCCCTTCTTCAGGGGTTCACTAAAAGTTTTAAAAAATAATAACCATCAGATTTTATACACAGACTAAAACGTACGTTTGGATAATCAATAGTTCATCACATGCCTATAATCAACGTTTTCCCTCTATGCGCGTTGTCTAAGCGCTACGATCTCCCGCCCAACCAAGTCTTTCCTCTCCCTTCGCATTGGCATTTACTTTTTAGATATAAAACTCCCCATGTATGTACCTCCGTAAATTAGGCCGTAACAATGAAACAATCTCCTTAAACAACTCCATTCACCCACCTTTCATACCTTCATCCTCTGTCATTGTAAACTCCTTCCCAACCTATTCTCTCCGTTTTCACAATGCAGCTAAGCTCTCACTAATACCATCCTCCTTCTTAACTGATGACTCAAAAACTCCTCCCTTCTCTATCAACCAATGACATAGACCGGACTTTTCCCTACGCTGCCCTTATTGCTACGACTCACATGGAGTGCTATTTTCACCAATCACGTCCACCTAATTTTCGAATAAACCAATCGTTTTGATTGCCTTAACCCTTGTTCATGTTCTTATCACAAAACTTATGTAGGCTTCTCACTCGTGTACCCCGCCCACCCTTAGATGTATATCTCGTACGTTGATTAAACAGTATTACTCTTGTATTTAAAAACATATAATTATGATTTAAACCCTTTCTTCATTGTTAATACAATGTGATGTTCTTTTTCTTGCTCAAACGTAATGTTAAACCCTTTAAAGTCCAACTCGCGGTCATCATGTTTTCCAAACTGCCGTAGCCAAAGGATTGATAGTTGTTTTGTCGTCTCCTCATGTAACTTAATAACACGTGTTTTCATCACCGATAATCGTGGGTGCCACTTGTTGTTGGAGGGCAGAGTTTATATGTCAATATACAAAGAAGGGTTCACAAGTGCACTCCGTTTTTTCCATTTTCCCATAGTTTATCCTTGTTCTGAAGTTGTAGCGTGCAGCCCGATCGTGGTCTGCCCCAGAGCCACGTGTTAGAAAATACCGTAGAAAGGTTGAAGCGTCAATTAACTCCAACTCTCGGACGCACTGCGTGATCCAAAGTGTGCAACGAAATTACACCAAATTCATCCAGATTTTTATCCATTTATTCCTTTTTGTCAAAAGTTCATTACTTTTCATCATGTTACATGGTAAACGATAATATATGTATGTGTATGTTCAGCTTCTACAACGGCAGATATGCCTTGGGCGTTTTCTGTCGCATGCCTCATACGTGAATAAATCCTTAGTGATCGATCTTCCCAATGCATTTCGGGCGTTATTTAATAGCCCTTCTTCAGGGGTTCACTAAAAGTTTAAAAAATAATAACCATCAGATTTTATACACAGACTAAAACGTACGTTTGGATAATCAATAGTTCATCACATGCCTATAATCAACGTTTTCCCTCTATGCGCGTTGTCTAAGCGCTACGATCTCCCGCCCAACCAACAGTGATGTCACTGACCATGTCATGAGTGATGTAATATGTGACGTCATCAGCAGTGCATTGCGGGGGCGCGAGTTATAGTTAGCTGAACTAACTATAACGGGGAATTTCACGGGTTTTGTACGAGTGCAATGTCCAACTAACTATAACTGTCCCTAAAACCTATGGTTTTTTCAGTGAATTTCAAAGGTTTTTAGATGCAAATTTCTAACTATAACGTGTCTGAAACCTATGGTTTTTTCAGTGAATTTCAAAGGTTTTTAAATGCTAATTTATAACTATAACGTGCCTGAAACCTATGGTTTTTTCAGTGAATTTCAAAGGTTTTTTTAAATGCTAATTTCTAACTATAACGTGCCTGAAACCTATGGTTTTTTCAGTGAATTTCAAAGGTTTTTAAATGCTAATTCCTAACTATAACATGTCTGAAACCTATGGTTTTTTTCAGTGAATTTCAAGGCTTTGTAAATGACAATTTTTAAATGTATTAATTGTTATCTTTATTTTTTGATACTGATTTACTACATTTTTTTAAACTATTTATTTTTAAATTACATTGTAATTACATTATACATTACATTACAAAATATACTTTCTCAGAATGAATTACTTTAGTTTAAATTCTTTGCAAATAGGCAATAGACTTTTAAGTACAGTAGATACAGTAGTTGCAATGGGCAACACAATTTCAAACACAATGCAACATTGAGCTCAATGTGAATTTCTAGTTAAATGCAATTATTTACTTTATGGATTACTTTTCTAACCACAGGACTGGATCCTAGTTTCAGTCCTGGGACATCTCCTGTAAATAGTTGAGTAAAAGCGTTTTGGTTACAGTACTGATTTTTAAGGAATATTATTGTATTATAAAAGTTGACACAGAAAATGTTTCACATAGAATCACCAATGTTATCCTATGGCAGGAAATTCACTTAGCAGTTAAGTAGTGTTATCGTTACTTTTTCTTACTCAGTGGTGGATCCTGGATCCAGCACTGGTGCATCTCCTGTAAACAGTTGAAAGAATGCGTTTAAGTCATACAGGCGATTTTTAAGGAATATTTGTAGTTTGTGAAAATCGACACTTTGAAACTTTTCTGCTGAAAACCAGACAATGGATTCCTATGGAAGGAAATACAAGTTACTGGTAAGTACGGTTAGAATTACTTTTCAGGGTCAGTGCTGGGCTAAAAGATGCAGCACTGGGTTCTCTCCTGATAACAGGTGAGTAAATCGGAATTCATAGTTCGGCTGATTTTACAGGAATATTATAAAGTTCCAAAACTCCACACTTAGAAGAATTTCCAAGTGAAACCAGTCAATGTTAGCCTGTGGAAGGAAATTCAAGTTACTGGTAAGTACGGTTAGAATTACTTTTCAGGGTCAGTGCTGGGCTAAAAGATGCAGCACTGGGTTCTCTCCTGATAACAGGTGAGTAAATCGGAAGTCGTAGTTCGGCTGATTTTAGAGGAATATTTGCACAATGGTGAAGGAAGGGGGTGGGGCCTGAGGTGACATGTCTGCAAACACGCCCTGTGGCGCGTTTTAAGTTGGAGAATTAATTCCTCCTCAATCCCGAGGGTCCCTAGGGGCCCACTAGCCCACCAGATACCTCCAGTATGCGCCAGAGAGCTGCGTTGCAGAGAGGTGTTCAGAGGCCACGCCCCTTTTGCACCTCTTTGCAACGCAGCTCTGTGGTGCTTTCTGGACGTACCTGGTGGGCTAGTTGTCCCCAGGGACCCTCAGGATTGAAGGGGATTTAATTCCCCATCTTAAAACACGCCACGGGGCCTGTTTGCACACATGTCATCTCAAGCCCCGCCCCCTCCCTTCACCACTGTGCAAACGCGCCCTGTGGTGCGTTTTAAGTAACCCTGGGCAAAGCACTACGCTACGCTCGCGTAGTTTGCGAAGTTTGCGCTACTTCGCACAACGCGAAGTGCACGTAGCACAGTGCAAACACGCGTAGCGTAGCGTAGCGTAGTGCAGCGGTCATTTTTTGCTTGCTCGCGGTCCTCAACGTCAAGTTGGCGACCGCGAGCAAGCAAATGACATCCCGGCGAGACTTTTTCCTCGTTCGCGATCAGCAACATCAAGTTGCCGATCGCGAGCGTGGAAAATAAACCTCCCGGCGAGATTCTCAACGCGGGAGGTCAGGTTTCTCATTGCGAGTGGTCGCGTATGCTCGCGACCGCTCGCGATGAAACTACCAGTCCGCGTTGAAAGCTGCCGCTCGAGTAAAAATCTACTCGAGCGGCAGTGAAACGACAGCTCGCACTGTGGAAGATGCCGTTTCAATGATTGCACAGTGCGGACAAGCATCCGGCACTGTGCAATCATTGCGAACAGTGCACTAGGCAGTTCGCGTAGTGCTACGCGTAGCTCGCGTAGTGCGAACTGCACTTTGCGTAGCTTCGCGTAGCGCTACTTCGCGAACTACACCCAGGCTTAGTTTTAAGTCGGGGGATTAACTCCCCTTCAATCCTGAGGGTCCCTGGGGTGCAACTAGCCCACCAGCTCCCTCCATTATGCGCCACAGAGCTGCGTTGCAGAGAGGTGTAAAAGGGGCGTGGCCACAGAACACCTCTCTGCAACGCAGCCCCTGGCGCATACTGAGGTTCCTGGTGGGCTAGTTGGCCCTCAGGGACCCCAGTATTCAAGGGAATTCGTTCCCCATCTGCAAACGCGCCAGGGCGCGTTTGCAGAGTGGTGAAAGAAGGGCGTGGCCTCCGGCGCGATGCTGGTGTTTTTTTTTTTTAAGAAGGGGGCTGTGTGGCCCCCCTTCTTTTCTAATTTATTGGTCCTGGGGACCTCATCCCCCAGGGCCTGCCCCCTATTTATTTAAAATAAAAATAAAAAAACAATTTGGAAGGGGGCGCGTGGCCCCCCTCCCGAGGCCTTAATCGGCCCCGGGGACCCCATCCCCCGGGGCATGTCCTTTTAAAAAAATTTATTGTTTTGGAGGGGGCTGCGTTGCCCCCTCCTCAGGCCACTTATGGCCCCGGGGACCCCATCCCCGGGCGGCCTTTGTTTTTTTGTTAAATTTTGGGGAAGGGGGCCCTCTCCGTTGGGGACTGTGGGGGGGTCCCCAATCCCCCCACGGTCCCGCCGGCTCCCCGCGTCCTCGGGAGCCGGCACTGCTTTCCACATGGGGAGCTGCTAAGATGCAGCTCCCCATGTGGAAAGCAATTTGCTTTGGATATTGGAAGCGAGGCAGGTTTCCTGCTCTCGCTCCAATATCCAAAGCAGTTTGCTATGACAGGACGGGAGCCGCGAGGCTCCCGGCCCTGTCATAGCAAACTACAGTGTCCTGGGGGTAGGCACCCGGGACACTGCAGGAGCCGGCCCTGGGGGTGGCGGTCCCCAGGGCCATCAAGGGCTCCAGGAGGGGGGCCGCGCAGCCCCCCTCCCTTGAATTGCACAGCCCCGGGGAGGTGGTGGTCCCCGGGGCTCTGGGGGTCTGTAACGGACCCCCACATTAAAATATTTAGTGCTCCTGGGAGGTGGCGGTCCCCGGGGCGTGTGGGGGGGCTCAAGCCCCCCCACATAAGTAATTTTAAAAAATAAAGAAGCCCCGGGGTGGCGGTCCCGGGGCTGCGGGAGGGCCGAGAGCCCTCCCGCATCATTTTTATTAAAGCCCCGGGGGTGGCGGTCCCCGAGGCTTGGGGAGACCACCATAAAACTTAACCCCGCATGCCCGCGGGACTTGGCCCACCCGGGGCCAACTACCAAGAAGCGCGGGAGCGGCGCTTGCGTTTTATTTTAATCGGCAGGATCCGCGCACCGTAAGCGCATCCTGCCGATTTTTTTAAAATCCTTGTAGGACCCCCTGAGCAGGCCTAGGGGGTCAGGGTGTTTCTACCCTGCCCCCTTTTTGCGTATTGCGCACTTTTTTTACTGCTTTCTTGTTCCTCGGTTGGAACAAGATGGCTGCCAACACTTCCTGATTTGGAGTGTTGACAGCCAATTAGCATGCAGCTCGAGGTCGGGAGGGTGCGCGGATCCACCGCGGCCATAAATATCGAAACATTTATTTTGGATTTTCTCAGCAACTACTGAACGGATTTACACCATTGTTAAAAAGGGTGCTTTCTTAACCAAGCACTACCTTTTTGCCAAATTTAGTGTAATTCCGTTCAGCAGTTTGCTGTAGCCTTGCATAAAGTTTCCTATGGGAAATCGATTTTTTCACTCTTATTTTTTGAATTTCTCCGCAACTACTGAACGGATTTACACCATTTAAAAAAAAGGTCGCTTTCTGAACCAAGCGCTATCTTTTTGCAAAATTTGGTGTAATTCCGTTCAGCAGTTCGGGCTGTAGCCGTGGCTAAAATTTCCTATGGGAATTAACATGGAGAAAATGGAGAAAACGCGTTTTGGGACACCCCTTTTTTCTCGGCCGCCGCTTGATGAATCACCCCGAAACTTTCAAGACAGGAGCAGACCGGAGCGCCCCACTAGTTTTAAAAATGTTGCCATGATTCATCAAATGACGCCAAACTTATTGGGAATAGAATGTTGCGGATTTCCTATGGATAAAGGTCCTAACTATAACTATCTACTGGCGACCGCCAGTAGATAATATATGTATTTTCCAATACAATCCTTGAAATCTGTAACTTGCTCCAAAGTTCCATGCCCTTACAGGGGTGACCATTAGTTGGTGGAGCTGCTGATCACCAATGAAATGCACCTCATCCAAATTGAGAGAAAGGCGCACTCAGGTGTACTAGGTCAAAAATGTTTAATGCCCCAGCACTCAACGCATTTTGACCATGCACGGACTTGTTCATGCCAATCTGAGTGCTCTACATGCACAGTGCTCATTGTGTAAACATAAAGAAAGGACCTAACTCATTACATTTTCATGGGCGCCATCTTGTAATATGTTAGAAGGTTGAGTAAACATAAGAATAAATATAAAAGGTGGAAGAGGTGTGGTGCAGCGGCCAGGGCAGCTGACTTCGGAGCACAGGGCTCATGGTTCGATCCCCGGCTCCAGCAGCAGCTCAGCTCTGCACCTTGTGACTCTGGGCAATAGCTCACTTAATTTCCACGAGGGCCCCCAGCACCTTGAGACCCGTAAGGGTGAGTAGTTCGCGCTTTAGAAAATACAGATTTATTTAAAACGACTCTTGTTAACTCTTCATATGACGTTTTTTGTAGGATTTCATAATGGTTACCACAGTACTATTAGATCAAAAACAGGGGGACACTGTTCCGAAGGAGGGGGTGCAATGTGTCACCCACTCAAAAGGATGAAAAAGAGAGAGGAACTGAAAGCCAGAAAAGGGGGTATCCTAGGCCTAGAACCCACTGGTTAGAGGGAAGAACAAGTCTTGCCTCTTGTTGCCCTCACACACCCCAAAGGATGTCATGCTTCATCATTGGGCATGTGCTCCTCGTCAGGCCGGCGCTGCAATGCCCTACGGGTCCCCCGAAGGGTCACTTTAGCGGAGATCTTTTGAGAACTGTCATCAGATGCGTGCGGGTGTGTGGGGTGAGTCCTATGTGGAGGGTGGGTAACTGCGTGTAAGTTAAAACTGGCTAATGGTTACCAAAAGGGTGTATTTAATGTGACGGTACCCTAGGCCAAAATAAAAAAACCCTAAGGTTGTGTGTTACTCCAATAGGCGCAATGTGCCCAGGTAACTAAAAGGTCGACATGTTTCACGCCTGGTTGGTCACAAAGATCCGTGGCGCTTCATCAGGACCGAAAAACAAGTCGTGGTGTGAAAGTGCTAGTGAGTAAAGAGGAATAAAAGTCCTCTGTGGGATCAGGGCGTGCCAAAACTCTGAACCCTACAGTAGGGCTACAACTAAATAGTTGAAACGCTCCTGATGTGCCTTAGGAAAGAAAGAGAACACAACAAAAGACATACGTCAGACATATAAAAGAGGCGTCATTTTATGCCTCAGTGATTTACATTTAAGGACGCGCACATAGCGCATGAGAGACACGAGACTGACTGAGTGAGGGTACCATGGGGCCAATCACCAACGTGGTGGCTATCGAGGTGTGCTCAGCAGGCCAGCTACAGGTTACGCCAGAAAGCTGGCGATCACGTGTGCGGCCCTGCCGGTACCCTAGAAGCAACCCTTGTGGGGAAAAACGCCATGAGATGAAGGCCCGTCACATAGGGCCAGTAGTGCACAGGACATGCATTGAGTCAGAGGTGTTGAGTAGGCACATCAGCGTGGGGATAACTACTAGCGCATTGTGAGGAAGACAAAGCACGCGCCGTAAACAAGCCGCCCGTATGATGGGCCAACACAGGCAAGTCTCACTAAAAGCCTGCGGTGCTATATATGTACACTTGCTCAAAAATAAACATAGCCCCGTTGCGGTGCGCAGAGAGGCAGACGACCCTTACCTAATTTCAAAAGGAGAATTGCTCCAGGGGCTAGTGGCGTAGGATGCCCGCACCTTACTGGGCTGGAAAAGGGAAACATAATAGAGCATATAGTGAGAGGGAAGCAGGCATGCGCAAACAGTATTCCCACAGCGACTTACTGTGCAAGCTCCAAGTGAAAAGTCTCCTGTCTCTACTTACAGTTTAGCTTGAGTGCCGGCTCACAAGCACCTACCCTGTCCATACGCCTGCCCGAATGTTATCTGGCCGCGGTGGACGCAGCCCAGTTATAGTGGCGGTGCTGGCTGTTTGGGCGGTCCCTTTTTCCGGGGTGCCTAGTCATGATTGAGAATTGGTACGCATGTGCGGGTGGTCTAGTGTTGCAGTCCCTAGACAATTCGCATGCGCAAGGGAACAGTGACTGCTCAGTGTGACCTGCACTAAGCGGGCGTAGTAGCGGTTGTCATAGGGATAAGGACAAATATAATCTGAGGCCGGTGGCACGCAGCGTGAATGATTCAGTGCGGTCAAGAAGTGTTAATGTAAAAAAGTGTAAATGTAAAAACGTACCCCAATGACGTACTTTCACAGTAGAAATGAACCGGGGTGTACCCAGGCTCACTGATGGTGTGAGACAGAGGCCAGGGTCGTCATGTATGCTGAACATGGCTGAGGTGTAGGATAAACGAGTCGGAAGAGTAAGGCCCCCTGGTAAGTGACGGGAGTCCTCACTTGAGCCAAGTAATATCAACACTGTCCCAGTAATGGTGTGTAGGGGGGTACGTGGTGTGTGACCCTCGTAGTGCTAGGGGAAGTTACTTCATGGTCCAGACCTCATAGTGCAAGGGGAGGCCAGTAGTGGAGTCAGGGATACACGGACATCGGGAGATGGTGACCCGGGTCAGTCCAGGAATGGTATTATAGTTCAGCCCAGGGTATTTCCTCGTTGAGGCCCTGTAAGTGGGTGCGAAGACGGTGGACCCACCGTTGTTCATGGCGTAGAAGTGAGATGTTGCTCCATGTCTGGTTAGCCTCCAGGATTGTCCACTGTATCTCCTCACAGGGGTGTCCCTTTTCGATCAAGTGGTTGGTCATCTTGGTTGTCGTCCAGCCGCGTCTGATCGTGCTCTTGTGCTCACTGATCCTGACATTCACGGGTCGGGTAGTCATCCCAACGTATCTCAGTAGACAGGGACAAGTGATCAAGTACACACAATTTTTGGTGTTACAGTTAGTATGTGTATGCTGTTCCCAAGTAAAGTCATCCAATTGCAGAGTTTTAGAGTGTCGAGTAGAGGAGCAGGCGCCGCAAGTGCCGCATGGGTAATGTCCTGACACAGGGGGCAGGTTCCATAGGGTGGTGTCCTGGGGTTTCTTCTTGGGCCGTGGCCGTGTATTGACCAATAGGTCTCGCAGGTTTGTTGTGCATTTGAAGGCAAACCGCGGTTGCCCAATATTGAGTGAGCCAGTATTAAGGATCTTCCAGCTGTGTCTGATAATGTTCTTTATTTTGTTAGACAGTGGGGTGAAGGTCGTAACGCATGTGATGACATTGCTCGTCTGGGGCTCCCTTGTTTCGAGTAATTCCTGTTGGTTATTACTTCTGGTGCGTTTTCTCGCCTTCTGGATGACATCTACAGGGTAATCCCTCTCCTGTAGGTTACTGGCGAGCGACTTAGCTTGGGCGTCAAACTCTTGGATGTTGCTGCAATTACGCCGTATCCTAAGAAACTGGCCGTAAGATAAGATTTCCCTGAGTGCCTTGGGGTGGTGACTCTTGAAGCTGAGGAGGCTGTTACAATCAGTGGCCTTCCTAAATGTCTTCGTATGAAGGTGTCCATTTTCCAGTGTGATAAGTAGGTCCAGGAAGGGAATAGCCTTGTCGCTTGATGTCCTGGTGAAGTGTAGGTGGGGATTCAAGTTGTTGATCCACTCATGGAGCTCAATGCAGGTTTCCTCCATGCCTCTCCAGAGGATGAGGGCGTCGTCAATGTGTCTCTTCCAAGTGATGAGGTTCTCCTGGAACAGGTTGGTGTTCGTAAAGATGTGAGTGGCCTCAAAGTGTGACATGTACAGCTCCGCCAGACTAGGCGCAAAGGTACTACCCATCAAGGTGCCTTGTACTTGATGGTAGGTATTGGTCCTGTACATGAAGAAGTTATTTTTGAGTGCGATGGTGATGACATCCTGAATAAAGTCAGCCGGTGTGTTGGTGGGGAGGTCCGCTTCCCGTAGTAGATTGCCCACTACCTCGATGGTGGCATCCTGCGGAATGTTGGTATTCAATGCCTCTACATCGAGTGTGAGGAGGAGGTTGATTTCCTCGATGTTGTTGTCATTGATCTCTTGGATCAGGTTGAGAACATCCCGTGTGTCCTTGAGGTAAGTTCGTGTAGCCTGGACCAGGGGGCGTAGAAAATAATTGCTGAACTCGCTGAGAGGTTCAAGCAGGGAGCCTATTCCCGAAACGATCGGTCGTCCAGGTGGAGGGACAGTGCCCTTATGGATCTTAGGTAGAAGGTAGAAATACGGCATCTTGGGATCCGTGTTCACCAGGAATGCCGCTTCTTTGGGGGGAGATCCATCCCTCTGTGGCTGCCTCATTCACCATGATCCGGATCTGCGTAAGGAGATGTTCTGTCGGATCAGTGTCTAGCTTCTGATAGTATTGGGGGCTGCTCAGTTGACGTGAGCATTCTTTTTCATAGTCCTCAATATCAAGGATCACCGTGGCACCCCCTTTGACCGCGGGTTTAATGCTGATACTCTCATCGTCTTTAAGAGAGCTGATGCCTTGGTGGAGTTTGTTGGACATGTTGTTGTATGTGGGTTTTCTTTTGAGTAGATTTGCCTCCTTAAGTACCGCCTTCTCAAATGTGAGGACCTCGCTGGGAACCATGTCTGCTGTAGGGGTAAATTTAGAATGAGGTCTCAACCCCGAATCTCCTCGCTCAGGTGCGGGGTTCTCATTGAAGAAGGATTTCAATCTTATTTTCCGGAACAGTTGATGGAGTTCCTCGTTCATGCGGAATTTGTCCTCCCTAGGGCTAGGTACGAAACCTAGGCCCATCTCTAAGGCAGTGACCTCGTCCGTGGTCAGTTGCCTTTTGGAGAGATTGACAATTAGGTTCTTGGGTGCGTCATGCTCCTTGTTGTTCTTTGGGTCTCCGTGTCCTGCCACTGAACCTGTTTGTTCCCTCTTCTTCTTCCTCTGCCTCTCCCCCTGCCTCTGTTCTGAAAAGGAGGAGGAGGGTGATGTAAGATAGGTTGTTGGAACCCTCGTTGTGGACCAGGGTAGGCTGGGTACCACATAGGTCCTTGCGGGGGTACGGTTGGTTAAGGTACCCATACACCGGTGGTAGTGGAGGTGGTGGGAGGAGTCCCTGTTTGTTAGAATTCCTCCCCCAGCTGTAGTTACTTGAATTACTGTTGGAAGAGCGGTTAGAATTGTGTGAGGTTGTTGAGCCGTCATCTGACAGAGCATCATTATCAGAGGGTTGGAAGTCCTCCTTGGTATAGGGATATATCTTCTCCCTATCAAATCTTTTAATGTCCTTCTGCAACTTTGTGATCTTTTGTTGCAGAAGGTAGTCATGATGGTAGGACATTTCGGCGTTGATCTCGGCCAAACGGGTTTTTTAAACGCGGAAATGCTGATGCCTGTTTTTAGGCCATTCTCCGCTATGTTGATCTTGATAATAAGTGCCTCCGAGAGACGTTTAGTCGTGCCGATGATCAAGATGAGCCAGTCGCGGGTACACGTCCACGTGATCTGGCTCCATTCACGTCTGAAGATCAGATCATCCAAGAAGATCCGCGGTGCGGTCCTGACTAGCAGGCCATTGGGCGCTGCGTTGGCTCTCAGGTACTCAGTCATCACAGATCCGTGTAGTGCAATTTTGACCTGTAATTTTTTGAGTGAGGCTAGGGAGTTCCAGTCACCTTGTAGACTAGCTCCTGCCACATTCCCTTCACTATCCAGTAGTGAAGGTGTTCTGAGAATCTCCGCCACGATGTCCTCACCGAGGCTCAATCCTAAGTTTTCACCCATGGTAGAGGTAGTCATGTCTCAGGAGAGAAGGAAACGAAAGAAAGAGAGACAGAGACAAATGAGAGAGGGGGGGGGTCCTTCGGCTGAACCGCCATGCTACAACTGTATCAACAAAAAGAGGGGGGGGGACCAGGAGCAGGTTATGGTGCAGTGCCCGTGCTCCTAAATCTTATCATTAGATCAAAAACGGGGGGACACTGTTCCAAAGGAGGGGGTGCAATGTGTCACCCAATCAAAAGGATGGAAAAGAGAGAGAAACTGAAAGCCAGAAAAGGGGGTATCCTAGGCCTAGAACCCACTGGTTAGAGGGAAGAACAAGTCTTGCCTCTTGTTGCCCTCACACACCCCGAAGGATGTCATGCTTCATCATCGGGCATGTGCTCCTTGTCGGGCCGGCGCTGCAATGCCCTACGGGTCCCCCGAAGGGTCACTTTAGCGGAGATCTTTTGAGAACTGCCGTCAGATGCGGACATGTGGAGGGCGGGTAAGTGCGTGTAAGTTAAAACTGGCTAAGGGTTACCAAAAGGGTGTATCTAATGTGACGGTACCCTTGCCAAAATAAAAAAACCCGAAGGTTGTGTGTTACTCCAATAGGCGCAATGTGCCCAGGTAACTAAAAGGTCGACATGTTTCGCGCCTGGTTGGTCACAAAGATCTGTGGCGCTTCATCAGGACCGAAAAACAAGTCGTGGTGTGAAAGTGCTAGTGAGTAAAAGAGGAATAAAAGTCCTCTGTGGGATCAGGGCATGCCAAAACTGTGAACCCTACAGTAAGGCTACAACTAAATAGTTGAAACGCTCCTGATGTGACCTAGGAAAGAAAGAGAACACAACAAAAGACATAAGTCAGACATATAAAAGAGGCGTCATTTTATGCCTCAGTGATTTACATTTAAGGATGTGCACATAGCACATGAGAGACATGAGACTGACTGAGTGAGGGTACCATGGGGCCAATCACCAACGTGGTGGCTATCGAGGTGTGCTCAGCAGGCCAGCTACAGGTTACGCCAGAAAGCTGGCGATCACGTGTGTGGCCCTGCCGGTACCCTAGAAGCAACCCTTGTTGGGAGAAACGCCATGAGATGAAGGCCCGTCACGTAGGGCCAGTAGCGCACAGGACATGCATTGAGTCAGAGGTGTTGAGTAGGCACATCAGCGTGGGGATAACTACTAGCACGGTGTGAGGAAGACAAAGCACGTGCCGTAAACAAGCCGCCCGTATGATGGGCCAACACAGGCAAGTCTCACTAAAAGCCTGCGGTGCTATATATTTACACTCGCTCGAAAATAAACATAGCCCCATTGCAGCACGCAGAGAGGCAGACGACCCTTACCTAAATTCAAAAGGAGAATTGCTCCATGGGCTAGTGGCGTAGGATGCCCGCATCTTACTGGGCTGGAAAAGGGAAACATAATACAGCATATATTATTATTATTATTATTGGGATTTATAAAGCACATGGCTGCCCTAAGGCTTCCCAGCGCTACGCGGTCAGGTACTGAATACTGGCCAAAACATGTCTTAAATGTATTGCTTAAACAGCCAAGTCTTGATCTCTCTGCGAAACTCTAGGGGGCATATTATCAAGAACGGCATTAAAATTATCGCCGGTTTAGCGGCAGAAAACTGCAGCTAAAGCGGCGATAATGGGCTTGATAATATGCCCTGGAGAATTCCAATAGAAGCCCATGTTGACACCAGAACATGGGCTTCTATTGGAATTCTCAAGGGCATATTATCAAGCCCATTATCGCCGCTTTAGCGGCAGTTTTCTGCCGCCAAAGCGGCGATAATTTTAACGCCGTTTCTTGATAATATGCCCCTAGTTCTTTGTCTATCAATCTGTGTTCTAACGGCAAAGAGTTCCAGAGTTTGGGGGCTAGATGGGAGAAAGATCTTCCTCCCCATTTCTCCCTCCTGACCTTTGTCTGTTTTAGGCGTTCTTCAGTACTGGATCGCAACTGCCTCTTCGGAATGTGGGGAGAGACTAGCCTCCCAAGTTTTTTTGGGCCTCTATTGTGCCGTGCTCTATGAATAATAACCAGTGCCTTGAATTTTATTCTGGCTTCTACCGGAAGCCAGTGGAGTCCTAAATAAATGTTTTTTTACTGACTCTCGTATCGGGATGTTACACAGCAGCCTTGCTGCTGCATTCTGGAGTCACTTGCAGTCTCTGGGTGACATATTTAGGTGCCCCCAAAAATAATGAGTTTCCATAGTCCAGTCGCGAGGTGACTAGAGAATGGACCACTGTCTTCCTTAGTTGTATGGGGATTCTATCTAAGATTTTCCGCAGGCTTCTGAGAAGTCCGAAGCAAGTTGCTGTGACCTTCTTGGCCTGTGTCATCATGGAGAGATCAGTTTCTAGCCAAAATCCTAGGGGGCATATCAACAAGGCCCCGCGATAATTATCGCTCAGCGCACTTAGCGCGAGTATAATTATCGCCGGCTATCGCTGGATAATATCGCAGAGATAGCGCGTTATCATCAATGCCTATCTGCAAAGCGATAAAATATCCAGCAATAGCGGCGAAATGCTGCAATATCGCTTGTAATCCAACGATAAAATGTCAGCGATAGGGAATCCCTTGCTAATAAGCCATGGTGGATTTAGCATGACAATCCACCCCCCATAGGGCAATATGGCTAAGTCAGAAATTAACCTGGCGTTAGAAACCAGCGTTAATTGGGTGTTTGCGCGACTTTCATAGTCGCATAGCGGGGTATGGGGCATCCTTGATGATAGCGCTGAAGCTGCGTTATCGATGTTTTGCCATGTAGTGAATGTGAGATCGCCTACCTTGCATCTCATTAGCGATGAGATGCAAGGCGTTAGTGAAATGGGTGATGACACAAGGTAACACACGCTAAAGCCTGTTAGCATGTCCTTGTTAATACCGTGTTAGAATTATTGCCGCTTTACGGCCGAAAACGGCCGCTAAAGCGGCGATAATTGTCTTGATGATATGCCCCTAGGTTTTTTACTGTTTCTGCGGGAGTGGGTGGATTACATAGGGAAGCAGGCCAGTCTATGATGGGCCTGGGTATTGCTTTATTTCCAAGGAGTAGTAGTTCAGTTTTGTCACCATTTAACTTTGGGCAACTTGTCGTCATCCACTCTTTAACTTTTACCAGACAGGAGGATAGTCTCTCGCCATCCCTGCAATTTTTGGGATTCAGGGAAATAACTAGCTGCGTATCATCGGCATACAAAGTCATGGATATATCAAATTCCAGCCCAATCTCGGCAAGCGGCTTAACATAGACATTAAAAAGTGTTTGGCTCAATGATGAGCCCTGTGGAACGCCACACTTTAGAGACATGGTTTTGGAAAGAGTGGTATTTTCCTGTACCTGAAATGTCCAATCACTCAGGAACGATGTCAAACATTTGAGCGCCATGTCTCTGTTCCCAATGTCTGAAAGCCTTCTGCATAATATACGGTGATCCACCGTATCAAAAGCAGCGCTCAGATCTAATAAGAGCAATGCAGCTGGTTTTCCTTAGTCCAATGATTGTCTTAGCTCCTCCACTACAACCAACAGGGCAGTTTCTGTACTGTGTTGTGCCCTGAAACCCATCTGTGTGGGGTGAAGGCATTGGTTTGTTTCTAAAAAGTCTGACAGATTTCTATTGACATGTTTCTCTAATATTTTGCCAACAAATGGTAGCAAGGAGATGGGCGAAAGTTTGCTGGTTGCGATTGATCTGCATTGGCTTTTTTCAATAGAGGCTTTATCACAGCATGTTTCCAAGCCACTGGGACTATGCCTGTTTCTAGTGACTGGTTCATGATCTTTGTTAAAATCGGTACAATAATGGGTGTTACTATCTAAGAAAATGTGGTGGTGCTGGGTCCAAAGGTGAGCCAGACTTCACCGTCTCCAATAAAACGTCTAGATCCTTCTGCTCCATATTGGGAAAATTAGTGATGAACTGTTGTGACGGAGCTAGTTCATGGTCTATATCCCACTCTATAGTGTGGTCTCCATCCGTTTTAAAGCAACTATAAATATCCGTTACTTTAGAGAGGAAATATGAGGCCAGGTTATTGCACCTCTCCTCTGACGATTCGGATGGACCACTATTAGTGGGTGGGTTAGTCAGGGTCTTGATTACCGTGAATAATTCCCTTCATGAATTCTGGGCCCCAGTAATTTTTTCCTCAAAAAACTTTGCTTGGCTCAGTTTAATATTGTTGTGATAATTTCAAATGGCTGCTTTGTACTTCATTTTGATTTGGGGATCATAGCTTTTCCTCCACTCTCTTTCAATTTTTTTGCAATTTTTCTTTAACACCAGTAACTGAGAGTTAAACCATCCTTCTACTTTAATTCTGGTTTTGGGCTTATGGGCAACCTTAGGGGCTACTGCATTTAGGGATTGCATGATCCATGATTCCCATCTCGAGTATCCTTCTTCGGCTGACCCTAGAATCTCTGAAAACGGGCTTGCGGTGTCTGTTAAGTCGTCCCCCCAAGTACCCGGATTGATCTTATCCCAACACCTTTTCATGATTGGAGCCTTAGAAATGGCTTGTCTGTCCTCATTTCCTAACTTTCGTACCTTGAACGGGATAAAGTGGTGGTCCGACCACAGTACTGGAACAGGAATGGCTGCTGTCAGGTTGGGATCATTAGAGATTACCATGTCTATAGTGTGTCCTTTAGCATGTGTGGCTGTTGCTACCAGCTGAGTCAGTTGTAGGCTTTCTAGGTCTGAGGTTAGTCTCTTTACACCTGGATGGTTTTTATCCTCTATGTGTAGATTTAAATCTCCAAGTATAGTGATATGAGATTTCTTAAGTAGGAGGCTAGCCATCCTTTCGGGTAATTCCTCTAGGAACTCCCCATATGGCCCTGGTGGTCAATAGATTAAAAGGCCTGATAAAATGAAGGTGGGAGATAACAGAATTGAAAAGAGGAGACATTCACATCCTTTCAGAGCTAATGGTTCTGTTGTACATTTGTACTCCTGTTTTAGGAGAATGGCTAATCCCCCTCCTATCTGGCCCAACCTATCCAGCCTGTGTACCTCATAGTCTGGCAGCATTGCCATAACTATGTCAGGGGACGAGTGTTCCTTGAGCCAACTTTCTGTTACAAACAGGACATCTAAATTATTGTCCTCTATCATTAATCGAAGTTCAGTTGTGTGTTTGGGCAGTGATCTACTGTTGATCAGTCCAAGATTCCAGTCCTTTGGGATTTCTAACCTGCTTGGTCTTGTATTTTTCCTCTCTGTAATGTGAGGTATAATCCATCTCTGTTTGCAAAGCCGGCAGTCCCTTACTCTTGAATTGCCCCTTGCACAGTCCCATCCCTTATCTCAGTCCTTTCCTCTAAAAATGTCATAGCTAAACAGTTCCTCTTTTGTATATTTGATTCTAATAATTTGTGCAGGGGTCCTGGCCCCTGGCCCCGGATGGGCGCGGACGGGCGCAGACAGGCTTGCCTTTGGCGTGCCTTCGGTGCGCCAGCGGCACGCCCGCTACGCACGTCCGCTGCGCGTCCGGGCCATCATTGTGCTTTTATCAGATTGCCCCGGAAGTGGTGAGCAACTGAAGCGCAAACCCTCTACCTCCAAGATGGCGTCCGCCCAATGCCGAAAATCTTCCCCAGACCTCCCTCCGCACAATCGGGAGCCCCCGCGGCGGACCAGGGAGAAGGGACAGGTGAGGATTTCAACAGTAGTGCAAAATAGGAGTATTTAAAACAGCGCGAAAATCTTGGTCCTAAAAGTAGTTTTTAAAAACAAGTAAAACAGACTGTGCATGCCCTAACTGTATTCCCACAGCGACTTACTGTGCAAGCTCCAAGTGAAAAGTCTCCTGTCTCTACTTACAGTTTAGCTCGGGTGCCGGCTCACAAGCACCTACCCCGTCCATACGCCTGCCCGAATGTTATCTGGCCGCGGTGGACGCAGCCCATATATAGTGGCGGTGCTGGCTGTTTGGGCGGTCCCTTCTTCCGGGGTGCCTAGTCATGATTGAGAATTGGTACGCATGTGCGGGTGGTCTAGTATTGCAGTCCCTAGACAATGCGCATGGGCAAGGGAACGGTGACTGCTCAGTGTGACCTGCGCTAAGCGGGCGTTGTAGTGGTTGTCATAGGGATAAGGACAAATATAATCTGAGGCCGGTGGCGCGTAGCGTGCATGACTCAGTGCGGTCAAGAAGTGTAAATGTAAAAAAGTGTAAATGTAAAAAAGTACCCCAATGAGGTACGTTCACAGTAGAAATGAACCGGGGTATACCCAGGCTCACTGATGGTGTGAGACAGAGGCCAGGGTCGTCATGTATACTGAACATGGCTGAGGTGTAGGATAAACAAGTCGGAAGACTAAGGCCCCCTGGTAAGTGACGGGAGTCCTCACTTGAGCCAAGTAACATTTTTAAATCAAAATTAACAATCTGAAACATGTGCTATTCCAAATTTTAGTATACATCAGCTATTCCAGTGAAGTCGTGCTTGCCCATTTTTCAGTGATGTGATAGTTTTTTTTATAAGTCACACAAATACACTGCTTGCGTTATTCTTGAATCTAGTCATCTAAACATTTTAAATGAAACTGGGATATTACTCCATTAAGCCCATAGTGGGCAATATAGCAGCAATCAACCTCATAGTGAGCAATAGAGACTTAATCTCTCTCCCTAGATGATGAATATATGTATATATTGTAACATACAACTAATATGGGGGTGTATAGTGCAAAATGATACCAAAATCTTAGCTTTGTTCACGAAAAGGAGATCTGTTTCTTGTGCAGAACAAAGAAAAGGATAGGGCTTGTAAACTCATCCGAACATGTTCATCTTGGCTCCCACCTCCAAATCCCCTTCCTCTCCTTCCTGAGAAAATAAAATAAACACTAGTTAAAATCAGGTTTGTGCGTAACTAAAAACAAAGAGAAAATTGAGTAAGAGAAACAGGCATCCGCTATATTTATCTAATCACCTATATGAATGCTAAGTTCTTCCTCCATGTTGAGCCCTATTGGGGTCTTGGTTTCTAAATCTACTACCTATTCCTTCCTTCTTAATGTAAGAGCTCTGTTACCCCCTCTGGATTAATTTTATAGTTGCTCAATTGCAGAATACCTCAGCATATTTCTGTTACTGAAATGGTATTCGGCAAAGTGGCGGGCTACTGGGCAATGTTTATCACTAGTGTCTATTGTCCTCATGTGGTCAAGAATACGTTTTTTACAGGGTGGATAGTACTCCCTATATATTGCTTTTCACATAGACATACTAGGACACAGAAAACAAAATTAGAATTGAAATTCAAAAGTTGCTTAATTTCCATCCTCCCATTGTCATATGGAATAGAGTATTCTTTAACACTCTCACTTTTCTTACCGGCCTTGCAGTTCTTGCATGGATAAAAGCCTTTCAAAACTTTTAAGGTCTGTATAGGAGTTCTTCTAAATTCACTTTGCATAAGTTGATCCTTAAGGGATTTCCCTTTCCTGTATGTGATGCTCGGTGTCTCATCTATTGTGTTTTTCATGATGGAATTACACTTTAGCATCTGCCAATTCCTGGATATAATATTTTTGATCTTTTTAGAAGCCTCATTAAACATGGTCACAAATCTGGCCACCTCCCCTACTTCTTTAGGGTTGACTGCTTCTTGTTAAAAAAGCAGGATTCCCTAGTTGTGATAAAGCCTCTATTGAACCCTTCTCACTGCTTACTCTTATATCCATTTCAGGCACCCTCTTTCCTTAAATCTTTCAATCACAGCTTCTCGCTCCTTGCTGAAAGAGTTTTCTGTGCTACAATTTCTATTTCTGTTCTCTATACGGAATACTCCACTTCAGCAGTTCACGATGGCCAATAAGAGCAAGTAAAATAGTATTCCTTGATGTAGATTTTCTGAACAATTTGATTCGAATTGTGTTATTGTCTATCTCTATTTGGACATCTAAAAATGTCTCTTCTAATCTCCACTGAGAGTTTAAGATTATACACATTGTTGTTCAGACACCCAACAAATTCCTCAGCCAATTCCTTGGTCCCCTGCCAAATCAGAAAAACGTCATAAATATATCGAAGCCATGAAACTGCATGTTCAAGTCCTGCCTGAGTTCCTTCTGTGATGGTCACTGCTCCCCCCAACACCCCATCATGAGCCCTGCATAACTTGGAGCGAAGCAGGTGCCCATGGCAGTCCCTTGTTTCTGTCTATACAGCACATCATTGAACATGAACACATTGTTTTCCAAGCAGTATCTGGCAATCTCCAATAACAACTTGTTATGCAATGGTAAACACACTGGTCAAGCTCTAAGAAAATGTATCATAGCCTCGAGGCCATCCTCGTGTCTGATGCTCGTATATAATGATGTAACATCCAATGTCATGAGCCAGTAAATATGTTCATAGGGTATATCTTCAAATGTGTTAAAAAAAATGTATGTGTCTTTAACAAAAGAAGGTAAGCTCATCACATAGCGTTTGATAAAGTGATCAGCATACCTTGAGCTATTCTTGAGAAGGCTTCCAATTGAGGGTACGATTGGCCTCCCTGCTGGATTGTTTGCATCTTTGTGTACCTTGGGTAACGGTAAAATACAGGAGTGTATGGAAAGTTACATTTTAGATAATCATATTGGGGCCGATTCACAGAACTAATCTGAGATGAAATCCTAAACTTACTACTTTTGGTATTCACAGAAGGCATTTAGTAGCAGTAAAGTTAGGACTCCTAACTTTACTACTACTAAATTGAGACAAAATCCTAACTTTCGACTTTCGGTATTCACAAAGGCATTTAGTAGTAGTAAAGTTAGGAGTCCTAACTTTACCACTACTAAATGCCTTCTGTGAATACCAAAAGTAGTAAGTTTAGGATTTTACCTCAGTTTAGTAGTAGTAAAGTTAGGAGTCCTAACTTTACTACTACTAAATGCCTTCTGTGAATACCAAAAGTAGTAAGTTTAGGATTAGTTTAGTTTTAGATTAGTTCTGTGAATCGGCCCGCCCTTCCTGCTCTAGTAGATCTTGCTCTTTCAAATTTACAAGCTTGTCCCAAATCACCAACGGCAGCCTCAACTAGAACAACGAAACTCCACATCGCAACTTCACCACTCATCAGAACCGATGCAGGGCCTATGCGGCTCCTCACATCCCCGACACCAGACTTCACATCACAAACCCCGTCAACAGGATCCTCAATGTCAACACAACAGGACCTCACACCGCAGCCTCATCACACCTCGGAGCAGATGCATCGCCTCGGTTGCGCGACGCATCTTCGACTCGGATCCACGCAACGCTTCACAAACAGAATTTAAGGTACTCTGTTCAGTGGACCTAACTGAGTCCTGGTAGCTTGCCAACTTAGGGCAAAGAAAGTGAACACAATGAGATGATGGACAGAGCGCTGAAACTTTTCAGACACTCACCCCCAGTCACAGATCTG
The DNA here is from genome assembly GCA_963921515.1 of Calotriton arnoldi. Taxonomy (NCBI): domain Eukaryota; kingdom Metazoa; phylum Chordata; class Amphibia; order Caudata; family Salamandridae; genus Calotriton; species Calotriton arnoldi. The sequence goes on along the minus strand of CAWUFW010016646.1, from coordinate 185,292 downwards.
GGTTGAAGACCTGGCTTAGGAGTTCGGGCTGGACTGTTCCCATGAGGCATAGGGTCAAGACTGATTTGCATATGGCCGGGTCTGAACTGAGGTGGCGAAGTGAGCTAAAGAATGATGATGGATTCAACCCAGATCTGTGACTGGGGGTGAGTGTCTGAAAAGTTTCAGCACTCTGTCCATCATCTCCTTGTGTTTGCTTTGTTCGCCCTAAGTTGGCAGGGTATGCCCAGACGTGGGTCCCTTGCTCACGTTGCCACTGGTTTCAAGCTAGCCTGGCTGATGAAGGGTGTTACTCAGAAACCGGTCCCAGGATGCTTGTTTCCAGTTCAGGGAAGACCTGGCTTGGCAGTTCGGGCTGGACTGTTCCCATGAGGCACAGGGTCAAGAATGATTTGCATACGGCTGGGTCTGAACTGAGGTGGCGAAGTGAGGTAAAGAATGATGATGCGTTCAAACCCAGATCTGTGACTGGGGGTGAGTGTCTGAAAAGTTTCAGCACTCTGTCCATCATCTCCTTGTGTTTGCTTTGTTCGCCCTAAGTTGGCAGGGTATGCCCAGACGTGGGTCCCTTGCTCACTTTGCCACTGGATTCAAGCTAGTCTGGCTGATGAAGGGTGTTACCCAGAAACCGGTCCCAGGATGCTTGTTTCCAGTTCAGGGAAGACCTGACGTGGCAGATCGGACTGAACTGTTCCCATGAGGCACAGGGTCAAGACTGATTTGCATATGGCCGGGTCTGAACTGAGGTGGCGAAGTGAGCTAAAGAATGGTGATGGATTCAACCCAGATCTGTGACTGGGGGTGAGTGTCTGAAAAGATTCAGCACTCCGTCCATCATCTCCTTGTGTTTGCTTTGTTCGCCCTAAGTTGGCAGGGTATGCCTAGACGTGGGTCCCTTGCTCACTTTACCACTGGATTCAAGCTAGCCTGGCTGATGAAGGGTGTTACCCAGTACGCGTGTTTCCGGTTCAAGGAAGACCTGGCTTGGCAGTTCGGGCTGGACTGTTCCCATGAGGCACAGGGTCAAGACTGATTTGCATACGCTTTTCTCAGCACAAGCTCTTCCCATCCCTCATTGATGGCATCTTCGACAATGATGCTGAAAATCCGCATCACAGCTTCACCACTCATTGGAACGGATGTATCGCCTCTACTACCCCTTGCATCCTCGACACCAGACTTCACATCACAAGCCCCGTCGATAGCATACTCTTCCTTAACTGCATACTCAAAGTAACAGGACCTGGCACGGAACCAATGTATCGCCTCGGCTGCGCAATGCATTTTCATCATGGATCCACGTAATGTTCTGCAAACAGGATTTAAGGTACCCTGTAGCCGGTCCACACTCCATTGCAGTCAGCCTGAACTTGTGACTTTGTTCCAGTCCGGCATGACCAAATATCCCCAATAGTGCTTTGTATTTTTTTGGCGCTATCTTTCTTATAAACTTAAAAATTCAATATCTCTAGTTCTATTAATTTGATTTTTGTTGTTTTGGTCTTGTTATATTTAATAAAATCAGAGATATTTTTCTAACTTGGTGTGGAATCATTTTGTGTGGTGTTTTCACTGTTTTACTGTTTGAAGTGCTGCAGAAATTCTTCTTACACAGCCTCTAAGTTATGTGTGGCTGCTCTATGACAAGCTACGAGAGAATGAACACAGGTTAATTCATGGTTTGACTGCCTCTTACTTTGACTAGGATTGTGGTTGCTGCTTGACCAGGGCTCATTCCCCAGTCAACAGGCAACACAATTACTAACAGAATGTTAAATTAGTCTTGTGTGCAGTTGTCTCAGAGCCCAGCCTAGCCATCAAGCAAATTCCCTACTCAGCACAAGGGGGCCAAATAACCCAAAGAGAACCAGATGAGCAGCCGGCCTCCAGCCAGGGCCCAAGTGAAGATGACTGATGTAAGTCCCACAGCCAAGCATGCAGAGAGTATCTGTAAGGAAGAAAGATAGCGCAGTGGGCTGGGGTATCAGCACCAAGCAAATGGAACCTTCAGATACACAGCGTCTTACCCAGAGCCAGAAGAGTAGGCGGTCCACAAATAACGCAAACACAAGGAGAGGATGGACAGAGCGCTGAAACTTTTCAGACATGCACACCCAGTCACAGATCTGGGTTGAATCCATCATAGTTTTTTAGCTCACTTCGCCACCCCAGTTCAGACCCAGCTATGTGCAAATCAGTCTTGACCCTGTGCCTCATGGGAACAGTCCACCCTGAACTGCCAAGCCAGGTCTTCCCTGAACCGGAAACAAGCATCCTGGGACCGATTTCTGGGTAACACCCTTCATCAGCCAGGCTAGCTTGAATCCAGTGGCAAGTGAGCAAGGGACCCACGTCTGGGCACACCCTGCCAACTTAGGGCAAACAAAGCAAACACAAGGAGATGATGGACGGAGTGCTGAAACTTTTCAGACACTCACCCCCACTCACAGATCTGGGTTGAATCCATCATCATTCTTTAGCTCACTTCGCCACTTCAGTTCAGACCCAGCCATATGCAAATCAGTCTTGACCCTGTGCCTCATGGGAACAGTCCAGCCCGATCTGCCAAGCCAGGTCTTCCCTGAACGGGAAACAAGCATCTTGGGACCGGTTTCTGGGTAACACCCTTCATCAGCCACGCTAGCTTGACTCCAGTGGCAAAGTGAGCAAGGGACTCACGTCTGGGCATACCCTGCCAATTTAGGGCAAAGAAAGCGAACACAATGAGATGATGGACAGAGCGCTGAAACTTTTCAGACACTCACCCCCAGTCACAGATCTGGGTTGAAGACCTGGCTTAGCAGTTCGGGCTGGACTGTTCCCATGAGGCACAGGGTCAAGACTGATTTGCATATGGCTGGGTCTGAACTGAGGTGGCGAAGTGAGCTAAAGAATGATGATGGATTAGAGATAATTTGGGAGCCAGACCTAGTAAACCTCAAATTTAGAGTAATTCTGAGAAGAAGAATTCTCTGCAAGCGCCTGACTCTTCTATTAAGAAGAAGTTGGATAATAAGAAACATAAAGAAAAGGCTAAGCCACGGGGTGGATCTCCTCAACAGGAGGCCACTGAAAAATGCTATAATCTGTGTAACCATGATAATCTTAAAGCGCCTGACAGGTAACAGGATACTGATACACTTTCATTTCATTCCTTTCAGGAGACATCCAAGAAACGATCAGAGACAAGAGGACAGTCAGAGTGCAGATCAGAGTAGTATGTGAGCTGGAGGGAGACATACCTAGGAATATTAATGTTCTCTTTTGGGAGAACTTGTCATTCAGCTATGATATTCTTTTGGCCGAAAAGGACTGGCCACCCGAATTTGTGATGGGCTGCCCAATGGAGAAATTGTAATTTTACCCGCTTTTTCAGACCTCGTCCCAGAATCAGTAAAACATACATACCCGAAGGAGTGGGCATTAGAACTCGCTCCTGGGTTATACCGCAACCATGTGGCGTGGGATGATGGTTCCGCTTATTATGAAATATCATTGAGGCCAACCCCACAACCTCAAAGACAATACCCTATTAAAAATGAGGCTAAAAAACAAGTTAGAGAGATTCTCACAGAACTTGAATACCAAAGTGTAATAGAAAGTTGCTCTTCTCCTGTGAATAGTCCCTTGTTTCCAGTTATGAAACCAGACCATTTATATCATCTAGTATTGGACTACAGACAGTTAAACACAGCTACACAAACATTTGCAGTACAGAATGAGCACAGCGCAGCACTAATGAATAATATAGTGTTCAAAAAATATAAAACTACACTGGATATCTCAAATGAATTTTTCTGCCAAAATATAGTGCCTGGAAGCAGGCATTTGACCACATTTTCCATGCTGGGTTCCCATTGGCAGTTCTGTTGTTTGCCCTAGGGTATAAAAATAACCCCGGATTGTTCTCAGCTCAAGTTACAGAACCTTTGTACAAGAATTTGATGACCAGGTATTGTCCTATGTCGATTACATTTATTTGACGAGTAATGACCTTTCTACACACTTGACAAGGGTAGATGGCTTAATCTTGGGATTTGCTCACATAGGCTACAAATATGGGGGGATATTAGCAACAACTTGCGATAATTATCGCAAACCGCGCTTAGCGCGTTTTTTTTTATCGCCGCGTATCGCTGGATTTTATCGCGGAGATAACATGCTATTAGCAACGTTTATCTCCAATGCGATAAAATATCCAGCGATAGCGGCCAAATGCGTGAATATCGCTGGAAATCCAGCGATATTCATGCATTAACGCCATGGGGGACTTAGCCTGATAATCCACCTCCCATACAGCAAACAGGTAAGTCATGTTTTTAGCAGGTGTTCGAGCGATATTCGAGCTTAGCGCGAATTTTTTTTAGCGCTTCGCCTGCGTTGCTAATAGGGGGAAGTTGTGTTAGCGACTGTTTTCAGTCGCTTTTAGTTGGGAACGCCTACCTTGCATGTCATTAGCGATAATTATCGCTGGCATGCAAGGCGATGGGAAAACCGTCCGCTATCGCCAGAAAGCTGTCGCTAACGCCTGTTAGCGACAGCTTGCTGATAGGGCGATAATAAAATCGCCGCTTTAGCGGCAAAAAGTGCCGCTAAAGCGGCGATAAAGCTCTTGCTAATATGCCCCTTAATTTTAAAAAAATCAAAAATTGCCCACCTCAATGTCCTGATTTTAGGTTACAAGCTGTCAAATGAAGGCAAGAGACTTGCAACACACTTCTTAGAGAAATGTGTGCTGGTACAACCACCAAACTCACTGAAGAAACTTCAATCCATATTGGCATTTCTACATTTTGGAAGAACATACATTCCAGATTACGAAGAACGGGTTAAACCACTATGACTTAAAACTTTTCAAGTACACGTTGGGCAACTGAAACCACACAGATCTTACATTCAGTGCAAGCTGACATGCTTGCTTCAAAACACTTACACACATGTGTAAACACCACAAACCTGGTGATCCAGATTATTGCGGGGTCTTCGGGGTATTCCTGTTACATTCAATGAGGCTGACACTCTGTAGTGCTAGAGGAACTCTTATGGTCCGACACCATATGATGACCTTTGACTACCATCATTTTAATTGACTTTGATGTTTTACTTTACCCTAGAATGAATGTACAACGTCATGCATATGACTTGTTTCTCTTGAAGGTTTCTTTTTTGTAATCTTGCATTCTTACAGTGGGAGCTGTCACAGAATAGGACAGCCTAGCCAAGAACAGAACATGTGGGATGTGCATTTGAAAGCATGAGAGAGAGAGAGTGTGGAATGTACTTTTTCGTCTTGAAGTGTAGTGTTATGAGCAGGGGTGCACAAATGTGGATTGTGTTGTACATTGACAAATGAAGTATGTGATGCTATAGGCAGTGGTGCACAAATGTGCATTATGTTGTACATTGAGAGATGAAGTATGTGATGCTATAGGCAGTGGTGCACAAATTTGCATTGTGTCATACATTGGGAAGTATTATGAAGTTCTTACTATTGGCTTTGACATGGCCTCATGTCATCTTGAATCCTGACTCTGCCTTGCTTGAGCTTTTCTGCATGCACAGGCCTACAGAGCATTGCAAGTTGTTTGGGTTATCCACATTCAAGGTCGCTTTGTTATTGTTGAATGTACCCTCGAAGGCTTTCGTAAGCTTCGTTAAGATGAAGGCTGGAACATGTGAGAATGCAGAGGGAATGTGGGAACTCCTTTTGCCCTGGAATGCTTGCATGGAAGGTGGCCAATTTCATTAAGTTTCCTTGGTGCAGAGGGAAAGACTCTCGAACTCTAGTGTGTTTTGAGACTATAAAGCTGAGGGTTGTTGACTTAGAAACCGGGATTTTGGAATCCGAATGGGGACAGACGCGTCTACTTCGGTACCGCGGAACCCTGGTTGCTGATGCTCTTATCCCCGGCTGTAAATACCCCGGTCTGGGGTGGGCTAAGATGCAGTGTTTGCACCAGGTGAAGTGTTTGAGTTTTGATTATTGCCATTGTGATGTGTGGCCAGTGGCTGTGGTCATTTGAGGTGTTTTCTTTGTGATGTGTGAGTGAGTCAGAGTGCACATCCAAAGTAATCATTTGATGTATTTAGTGTATATATCTTTCTGATTTCTTGCAGGACGTCCAGTATTATTTGCTGCTTATTTATTTATTATTATTATTCATGCATTTAACTGTTGCATTTACCAAGTGTGTTAATATTGCTGGCATAGTAATATATATCTCTTTGTACATTTGAACGTTATTCATTTGGCATCTGGGAAAGCCTTTCTGTTAGTGAGCATTGCATAAATAAAACCCCAAGCCTTATTCTAAAAAGAGAGTCTTTGCATTTTGTAAAGTGAAACCCCTTTCTAGGTGTTGTTGTGCTTATGTCTCCTGCTTCGTCGTGTGTGGGCCATCGTGTGGGAGTAGTATTTTGAGGGCGAGGCAAGACACACTGTTCCAATTGCATATAAATCACATTTATACACCAATGCCGAGTTGCGTTTGACCCGACAGAAAAGATTCTCACAGCAGTACAGACTGTTGTGGTGAGAGAGAGAGCATTAGCTCAAGGTAAACAAATAATTGTCATGATTCCAGTGCCTGCCTTGGAGGCTGGGAAGAATGCAAGCACCCCTAACACAAAAGCATAACATCTAAGATGGATACAGTGGGCCAACTCTCTACTGCAACAGATCTAGATTACAGAATTGACTCTACAAACACATTCCTGCACTATTAACACGAATATTCTCAGCCTAATGAAGTCATGCCTCTTGATCAGTATGAGTACATCTATACTGATGGTTCTGCCCAGCCTGCAGCAGGACAAAGCACCAAAATTCTGCAGCGTGCGCAGCCATAAAAGGGCCCATGTGGGATGGAGAATTGCACCCAAAAAAGACCTACATGCAGTCACTTGGTGATTTCACAGCAAAGCTGGCTGAACTGAGGGCTCTAATTCTGGCACTGGAGAATACAAATCCTGAAAGCCCCACACTGATTGTGTGTGATTCGTATTATTGTGTCAAGTCATACAATGAGTATTTACACTAGAAGAGCCAAAATGCATTCAAAGATTCCAAAAGGTAAACCATCAAGCACAAAACACTTTGAGGGCAGGTGGCCAAGCTGAAAGAATGCTTGCCACTGTCTAATGTGATTTACACATTAAGTGATTGATCAGCGTGTAGGAATACACGTTGCTGGGAATTCAATGGCTGTTGAAGCCACAAAAGCAACAGTGCAAACTGTTGCTGTCACAGGAATTACTTGTTCAAGTGCAAGAGTAGATAGAGACAACATGATAGCTGTCAACACTGCACATGAAGATGCACATCTGCGGAAAGGGTTTTCAGTAAAGTACTCCTACCACTTAATTGTGCAAACCATGCCATTTGCTTGTATTCCCAGAGTGGGGGATAGAATTCAGATCATAGGTTAGGTTTGATCCTGGCAGCACATGAGGTTTTAGCATCTGCACGCACAGAGGTGGCGGCTACAAATTCACTATTACAGCAGCACTATTGGTGGCTAGGTCTTTACAAACAGACTAGGGGTTTGTCCTTAAATGCATCATCTGCCAGCTGTTGAAGGGTTCCACCTAATCACAGCCACCACAGACACCTCTTTTTATTTCAGACAGGCCTTTGACTTGTATTTATTTGGACCACTGCAGTCCTTTTGCAATCAGATGGGGCTTACAAATACATCTTGGTTGCAGTGGATTCCTGGTCTCTATTCCTATGGGTTTGGCCACATCGATCGACTGACACCCAAACTGTTATCAAAGACTTGCCAGTCTTCATGGGGACATACGCAGTTGGCACATACCATTCTGGCCAGGAGCTGGCATTCGCCTCTAAGGTTTACAAAGACGCCATGGGAAAATTGGGTATGACCATGCGGTACTCCTACCCCTACAATACCAAGGGAAACGTGGTAGTGGAATGGAAGAACCAAGGGGCATATTAGCAAGGGCTTTATCGCCGCTTTAGCGGCACTTTTTACCGCCAAAGCGGTGATTTTTTTATCGCCCTATCAGCAAGCTGTCGCTAACAGGCGTTAGCGACAGCTTTCTGGCGATAGCGGACGGTTTTCCCATCGCCTTGCATGCCAGCGATAATTATCGCTAATGACATGCAAGGTAGGCGTTCCCAACTAAAAGCGACTGAAAACAGTCGCTAACACAACTTCCCCCTATTAGCAACGCAGACAAAGCGATAAAAAAACTCGCGCCAGGCGCGATTATTGCTAGAATTTAACACCTGCTAAAAACATGACTTACCTGTTTGTTCAATGGGAGGTGGATTATCAGGCTAAGTCCCCCATGGCGTTAATGCGTGAATATCGCTGGATTTCCAGCGATATTCACACATTTCGCCGCTATCGCTGGATATTTTATCGCATTGGAGATAAACGTTGCTAATAGCGTGTTATCTCCGCAATAAAATCCAGCGATACGCGGCGATAAAAAAAAAGCGCTAAGCACGGTTTGCGATAATTATCGCAAGTTGTTGCTAATATCCCCCCAAGACTTAAAGCAGTCTTTAACAGTAAGAGTAATAGGCTCAAGTCGCAGTTGGGTCTGTCACCTATATGGGGTCCAAAGAGCATTAAACAATCTGCGTAGAAAATCACTGGGTGAATGGATTCCCTATGAGATCCTGTTTGGGGTTAAGATGCGGGTACGTGACCTCGACAGTCCCAGCACAGTGGCCGCAGAAACAGCATTTTATATAAATTAACGATTGTCTGTTTTACTGGAACTGAACAGTTTCTGGGATGTGCAAAGCAATGTTCAAATAAAACATACCCCCACTGGAGAAGTGAAGAAAGCACCAGCATTCTCTGGCTGGATCCCCAAGATTGGTGAACTGGTCAGAGAGAAAATTGTGGACAAAATAGAATTTGGGCCATCTTATAGAGCACATGTACCTGTTCTGGCTGTTGAAGGTAGCAGAACTGTCCTTTAACCGCCACCTTGCTGGTTGCAAAAACAAGAGATTTGTGTCGATAGATCTTATCAACCCACATCATGTGGCCGGTTCTACACAGTAGGCCACTTAGGATCCTGAGTAGTTACCAGTCTCCTCTCACTAATACCTAGAAAGTCCCATTGGAAGTTTTTATTTTTTAATGTTTTTATTTTATCCTGAACCTTCAGCCAGCGTCTCAACAGGTAAGTCATACATACAACATATATTACATTGTTATAGTAAATCGTTAATTTCAAGCATACAGGGAATACATTTAGGGATTTCGTACTCCGGTGTTCCTTCCCCTTCTCACTCGACATATTAAAAATGACCCACTTAGGTTGCTCCCCTTTAGGTAGCAAGGTTGTCCATTTTTGACTCATGGGTCCTGCATGTTGGTATGTACCGTATCAAGTCCACTTCAGTCCATCTCTAAATTATAATATCGTAGCCACGGCTGCCAGATCTTCTCGAATTTTTTGGGACACCCTCTGGCCTTGTAAGTTGTTTTCTCTGCCCCATGTATAGATCCATGCCAGCCCGCCATTCCGCAAGGATGGGCAGGCCTTCCCTTCCCCAGTACCAGGCAATGTCACGTTTGAGCTCCAGATTGCACAGTAGGAGCTGCTGTCTAGGAATATCTACATCTGTAGGGATGCCCAGAATAATATATTTAGGGTCCAGAGGTGTTTCTAATATCTTGTTTAGCTCCTGCACTATTTGCAACCAGTATCTTTGTACTTAGTGGCATTCCCACAGTGTGTGAATGTAGGTGCCTTGGTTGGTTTTACATCGCAGACAATTCGGTGTCTCTGCCCTGCCCATCGCATGGAGTCGTACTCGGTCATAATACACCCTGTGTAAGACTTTGAATTGTATTAGCCGTAGGCGGAGCTTAATTGCGACCTCTCTCGGGTGCATCAGCGCTGCCTCCCAATCTATTTCTTCTAGGGGGCCGGTAGTTTCCTCCCATTTACTTCTAAGAGATACTAGTCTGTCGGGAATATTATTTATCAGGGTTTTGTGGGTTCAGGAGACTGCTTTGGAGGGTATCTCTTCTTGTAATAGTCTCCCTTCTAGCGGTGCATATTCAGGAATATCGGTGAGATCCGGCTTTTGTGCCCTCCAGGTATGCTGCAGTTGTAAATATTTATACCGTTGTGTGTGAGAGAGTTGGTATTCAGCGTGTAGGTCTGTAAAACCCCACAATTTCCCCAGTTCAGGTAGCCGCCTGCCCTCCAACAGTGATGTGGCTCTATTTAGTCTTTTCCCCTATTTCATTTGCCGTTCTGCCCCTTTCCACGCCTCGATCGCCCGTCGTGTAGCCGGCAATAAATCACATGTCTCCGCTCCTCCATACAGATAATGAAGGAAAGTACGTTTCTGGAATTGGAGCCTCTCTAGTGCGTATGTAGGGTGGTCTACCGGCGCGTGACACCATTCATTAATTACCACCAGATGAGCGGCCCGATAGTAGGCTTGGATGTCTGGTGATGCAGCGCGTACAATAAAAACTATCCTCCTCCCAGGTTACTTATAGGTCATCCAGGGGCAAACTATATTTCTCATATCCACATGACGATGGGGCCCATAAACATCGCCTAACACACACACACTCCTGGATTTCCTTTTACACCTTTATGAAATTCTGTACTCCTAGGAGAAGCATGAGAACTAAATGGAGAACACCATTTTTGTGTACCGCTGGAAGAGCAAGGATATCTATTTACCTTAATTTGTCACTTTCTTTTAGTTATTTCTTAAGATATTCCTGCTCATTGTTTTGTCGATGAATCATTCATTTAAGAAATTAGTTCATAGTGATTAAGACCAGCTGAATCACAATCAACCAATTACTCATGTCACAATCATTTAGGAAAATAACCACTGAGTCATTTTGGGTTTAAAGAATCTTAAATTTTATATAATTTTAAAAGCATGGAAAGAATTTAATACTTTATTCAATTATTCATTTTTAAATTCACAATTTTATTAAGCATAATCAATTTATTGCAGAAAGGAAATTTTGTCATGAAGCCAAAAACCTTAGTTACCTGCCTAGCTTCCTAATTTAGCCTAATGATTTCTAACCTAACTTTGGGATTAGAAATAGCCTGATTCTCATACTCAACTGTAAAGTTAAGACAGCAACAGCAACTTCAGCTCGTCAGCATCAGCTACCTGCAACCCGTCTCCTCTACTGCAACCACGACTCTCGAACTGCTTGGAACTCTGACTGGAACTCTCTGGAACTTCCCTGGAACTGACCCCTCCCACTAAGAGTAGGCCCTCTTATACCCCAATTCTAACTTTGCTAACTAACTGTTGCAACCTTAATATCACGCTTTTCTCTCATTGGTCCATACATGTCAGCTTATTCATTCTTTAATCAAGTTCTTTTGGATTCAAGGGTCCTTGGATCATTTCCTTTCCCATACGCTTAAACATTTCCATCCGATTCGATCAGTCCATTTGTATCTTCTTTTGACACATTCAAGAACTCCGCAGTCATTGTCCTTTCTCTTGGGCTCCTTTCCCACGGACTCTCTCCTGATCCTCACGGCACACTATCAGTTCAATTAGGTCACACCAGCCTTGACCATTTCTTGCATCCTAGCCTCTCAGAGACATCACGAGGCTCCAGATTTCATCAATCTCATCCCGTACCACGTGTCCCCTTGCGCCTGCGCACATCTTCCCACTGGCGGCCATTTTATCTCGCCACTCGGTTCTACTTTAGAAGCACTAATTTGAGGCAAACAAAACATAATTAAATAGAGAAAAATATCCCTTTCGTTTCCCTCCCGTCTACGTACCCCAATTAGTTGTTACCTAGCAAAAGCGACATTTTAAGCTGCTCCTTACTTACCATCACTATTGTTTTTGCAACGACACATTTTATTTCTATGAAGCACAAACATGCATTTATTTTATTTAGTACGCTTTTTATTCTTACGTTATGATTAGACACACGGACATTCATTAATAGATTATTTAGCACATACATTGGCATATTACCATTCCCACATATACAATGTTGATTAATACATTTAAACGAACATTTTTTAATTAATTAATTATATAATTTGTTAGGGGTTAAAAATTTTTATTTTTACTGCTCCATCAATCCCCCTTTGGTGATTTTTAAATCACCACATAAAACCAAGTCATACTTCTTTTCAGGCAGCTTGTCTTTCATCCTTTACTTTCTGTTATTCATATCTCTGTCTCCTCTTCATCTTGCCTTTTAGTCTCTTTATACATGCTTTCTTTCATTTTCTCCAACTCAATTTCACCCATTTCTCTCTCTCTTTCTCTCATTATTCTGTTATTTCTTCTTATCTTATTCTGTCTTACTTTTCTCTTTATACATGTTATTACTATTTTCAATATCATTGCTAACAATATCACTATAGTTGCTACTATTATAACTTTCCCTATTACTAGTCTACTCATCCTAGTTAACCAATTTGCTACTGAGGAAAACCCTCTACCAAGTTTTCCCAAAACACTTTCAACCTCCAGTGGAACTAATTCTTTGTGCAGACTTGTAATATTTGTAATATACTTCTGTATATTTTCACTATTATCCGGAATGTAAGTACAACAATGTTGGACTTTCAACATTCCACAGACTCCACCCTCTTTTGCCAAAATAATATCAAGGGCAAGCCGATTTTGCATCACCATAGCTCTCATGGCAACCATTTCGGTATTTACCATTAAGAACCCTCCCGCAGTATCTGTAGACAAACGATCTACTACTGTGGATAACTTCCGAATTTTAAATGCATTCAAAGATATTCCCACTGCTGGTATCAATGCTCCAAAAATATCACCTACAATTTCTGAAAAACTTTCCCTCTTTCTACGTGTAAATCTATTAATCATCTTGTATGTTCCCTTTTCTTCTCTGTCCATGTGAAAGATTTTTGGAAAGACCAGGCCTACATAGCAAGTTCCATACCAATGGTCCGGTAATCTGTAATAAGCTCTATTCCCACAAATATAATAGATACCTGGAAATATTGGATCTTTTCCACCTTTGAATCCCCAACCTCCCAGAATTTGATAATTGTCATGGCAGACACTGGAACCTACAAAGTAATTGTCATAGACTGTCTTATTTCTCCTAATGCACAACTTTCCTGTTTGCGGCCAGTCTAATGTCATTGCTGCATTTATCTTTTCCCTTCATGATTTCCTTCCTCAAACGTCCATAAACGTTTTCCTTCCTCTTTTATTGCTTCTTTTGAAATTTCATTCTTCTTTCCTCAACCATGTCTAGAAATACTTTTTCTTCTTTCTTTAACTCACAGGTAAGGTTGTCACTAACTATTTCTTCTAACGTTAATTTTCTATGTTCTAAAAGAATTCTCCTAAAACCTTTGCTGGTTTTACTTTGTTAAGTTCTGGCACTACAGGAATGTTTGCAAATATCTTATCTATATCAGTATAATAAGATTCTAATCTACCTGTTTTATAAAATAAACTTGCTATTACACTACATGTTATTCCATAAGTCAAAGGTAAGTGATGATAAGTCACACCTTCAGATACTGATGCAGGCAATTGCATACAAACATAACAATCTCTCACTTCCATTGTTTTTACATACTCATACAACAATTTTGTAAAAACATTCTTTGAGAAATCTGTTACTGACCTATCCTTATGCAACTCTGCACTACTTCTTAAAACAACTTGTTCTTTAATATTAGTTTCTTTTCTTGTTTAGTATCATTCTTTGCTTCTATCACAGCCACGCTAATTGGAATTGTGATTGCTAAAACTATCCATATGGTCATTAATAACCCTGTACAAAAGCAGCACATTTTGCACCATCTCTTTACAAATTCACATTTATTTCTTCTATTCTCATTATTCTCCATTTTTCTTTTTCTATTTGTTAAATTTTCAGAAAATTGTGTCACTACACCTCAAAATGACTTAGACGCCACTCTGCTTCCAAAAAGTCTTTGCTTAGTACTTTCTTTAATTCTCTCCAGAATTCTTTCGTTGTCACATCCGGTGATTTGTCACATCCAGTAAATTGTCACGTCCGTCAGAAGCACTTTAAGTCTTCACTTCAGTCCTTTTGTTGCATCTCACCTTTTCCCATCCGACTTCTCAGTCTCTGGTTTCCGTGAGTGTTTTCTTCTTCTCCTTTGTAATCTGTGCAATATACAGCCACTCAGGTGACTTAAATTTTGAATTTATTTTTCTTGTCCTTTTGGACTTTTGTAATCTTTTTCCACTTGGTTTTTCTTGTCCCTTTTGACTTGTTACTTCATTTACTTGTTCAGCATCTTCATCTTCTGCTCTTATTATTCTATATCTCAATTTTCTTACATAGCTGTTGGGCCAATTATCTCCTTTTCTTGGCCTTTTGACCTCACCCTCTCTTTCTTCTCTTTCCGACCTCCAATTTCTTTTTCTTGATTCAGTCTTTGCTTTTTCCTCTCCTCCACTTTCTTCTGTTTCTGTTTCAACTGTCTCACTATTGTCTCTTATTTTGAAATTTATAATCTCGTCATCTCCTACTGGTGGATCTATCTTCTCCTTTTCGTTTTCCCTTATCACTGTCCCTCCTCGGAGTTCTTCCGATTTGGTGTTTTCCTCCTTACCTGTTTCTAAATTTCCCTGTTCTCCTGTTTTTCTATCTATCCCTATTGCTCCTCGGGTTCTTCTCGATTTTCTAACTTTTGTGTACTTCTTTCCCTACTTCATCTATTAATATTGTTTCTGAATGATTTCCACCATAACTTGTACTTGGTTGTTCATCTAACTCAATTTCTTGCTCAGTTTCTTCTCTAATTGGTTTATAACCCCAAGTTCCCTTTCGGAATTCTTCCCAATTTGCAGCTGAATCATCTGATCCTGAAGTTGTGTCAGATATTTCCAGATGTCGACTTACAGGTCGATCTTCAAGTTCTGGAACTTCTGAATTTCTTTCTTCTTCTTCTTCTTGTTCCTCTTCTTCTCTAGAGGTGTTTTCCGTTGCGGTCTCCAGATGTCGACTTTCAGGTCGATCTTCAAGTTCTGGCACCCTTTCTTTTATCTTGGTTGTTCCCGCCGTTAAACTTTTATCCCACACTTCCAGACGCCGATTCACATGTCGATCTGTAGGTTCTGGAATTCTGATTGTGTGGCTGGCATGAACCCAGTTCTTTACTCCTGCACACTTGACAGCAGTCGTTGTTACTAGGATTACCTGTCTTGGCTCATCCCAACGCGGAACTAGACAGTTTCTTCTCCTGTGGACTTTAATACGGACCCAGTCTCCTGGATTCAAGTCGTGGGCTGGTTTTCTTTCAAGAGTGGTCGCATCCGGTCCAACCTGATGAAACACAGAACGCACCACATCAGCCAGTCCTTTGCAATAATCCAGTATTAGATCATCAGTTATTGTCAATAACTTGTTGACTGGTACGTGGGCTTGTCTCATTGCTCGTCCCATGATCATTTCATGAGGACTGAGTCCCGTTTTCTTTTCAGGGATGCTTCTGATGGTCATCAGAACAAGAGGCAGTGCATCTGGCCATTTGAGTCCTGTAGCTTGACACATTTTTCCTAATCTGTTTTTAATTGTTCCATTTATCTGCTCTACTACCCCAGAAGCTTCGGGTCTGTAAGCACAATGTAGTTTTTGTTTAATACTCAATGCTTCACAAATCAATTGGATCAACTCATTTTGAAAATGTGTTCCTCTATCTGTCTCAACTGTGACTGGAAAACCATACCTCGGAATGAACTCTCGTAGCATAAGTTTTGCCACTGTTGTTCCATCATTCCTTCTTGTGGGGTATGCCTCCACCCAACGAGAGAACAAACAGACGACCACCAGAACATATCTTAATCTGTTACTAGGGGGCATCTCAATAAAATCCATCTGTATCCTTGTGAATGGACCTCCTTCTCGTCCTATTGTTCCTAGACTCACTACTGTTTTTCTTCCTGGGTTAAATTGTTGACAAATAAGACATCTTTGACAAAGACTTTCAGCAATGGCTCTGAATTTTGGGTTATACCAAGTTTGTCTAAAAAGTCTAATCATTGCATCTCTCCCAATATGAGCTTGTCCATGGTACATCCGTGCCATGTCTGCAATCATGCTATCAGGCATAACTGGTCTTTCATCTCTGTATACCCACACTCCATTATCTTCCTGTCTTCTACATCCTGCTTTAATCCAGTAATCCTTTTCCTCATCTCTTGCTGTTTCTTGTAACTGCCTTACTTCATCCCATGTTTCGACTGCATTAGTGAAAAGCAAAGGACAAGAGACATGCTCCCTTTCTCTATTTTTGTTCAGGGACGCCATGTTTTCCGCACAATATCTAGCGATCTCGTCAGCATAATTATTGCCAACCGCTATGTAATCTTCGTTTTCTTATGCGCCTTGCACTTCACTACAGCTATTTGTTTAGGCAGCTGTATCGCCTCAAGCAGTTTTTTAACATAATCTCCATTTCTGATAGGTGTTCCTGCAGATGTCAAAAATCCTCTTTGTGACCAAATCTGGCCAAAATCATGTACGATGCCGAAACCATATTGGCTATCGGTCACAATCGTGATTCGTACATTTTTCCCCAATTTACATGCTTGAATCAAAGCAATTAGTTCCGCAACTTGGGCAGACCTAACTCCTTTCAGACAAGACGCTTCCATTACAGTTGCCACTGTGCATACTGCATAAGCTGCGCTTAACACTCCTTCCTTTGTGCGTAAACATGAACCATCTACAAACATGACATAATCGGATTCCTTTAACGGTTCATCTTTTATGTCAGCTCTTGGTTTTGTGCAATATTCCAGCACATTCAGACAATCATGATCTACTTCATCTTGTTCAATTATACTCTCTTCATCTGGCAATGAAGTCGAAGGATTTACATTTATGCATCTATCTATGGTCACATTTTCTGCACTCAAGATGACTTTTTCGTACTTAGTCAGCCGACTATGTGTCATGTACTGTGTTTTTGTTCTTGTCAAAAGAATTTCTACTGAATGGGGAACATATACTCTCAGTGGATACCCCATCACTATACCTTCACTTTGTTCCAGACTTACACAAGTAGCAGCAACTGCTTTCAAACATCCAGGCAATGCTTTTGCTATAGGATCTAAAACAGCTGAAAAGTAAGCTATAGGCCTCTTCATGGTGCCATGTTTTTGTACTAGTACTGAAAATGCACATCCATCTCTTTCACTGCAGTATAACTCAAAATCTTTCTCATAATCAGGCATGCCTAATGCAGGGGCCTCACACAGTTTCTTTTTCAATTCTTTGAAAGATTTCATTTCTTCTTTGTTTAACTCAAAAGGGTCTTTTACATCTTTCTTTGTCAATTTTTGTAATGGTTTTGCAATCAAAGAAAATCCACTTATCCATTGTCGACAATATCCAACCATTCCCAAAAACATTCTTACCTCTCTTTGAGTCATTGGTGCTCTCATTCCTTGAATCATTCTTACTCTTTCTGTCGCTATTTTCCGCACTCCTTTCTCAATTTTATGTCCTAAATACTGGACTTCTTTCTGACAAAACTGTAATTTTGAAGGGGACACCTTATGTCCTCTTTTCTCCAAATGGTTCAGTAAAGCAATTGTGTCACTTACACATGCCTCTTTGGTTTTCGATGCCACCAATAGGTCATCGATATACTGCACCATCACTGATTTTTCTGGCATTTTTAAATCTTCCAGAGATTTCTTTAGAATCTGATTAAAAATTGAGGGGCTCTCTGTATACCCCTGAGGAATTCGGCACCATGCCAAAATACGCTCTCCAAAACGGAATGCAAATAATGGCTGGCTATCTGGATGCAAAGGAATAGAGAAAATGCATGACACAAATCTATCACAGTGTACCACTCAGCTTCATGCGGAATTTGATATAGAATCACTGCAGGGTTTGGCACTATTGGACAGCATGGTACAACTATTTTGTTGATCTTTCTCAAATCCTGTACTATTCTGTATGTTCCATTTGGCTTTTTCAGTCCCATAATAGGTGAATTACATGGACTGCTCATGATTTCTTTCAGAATTCCCTGTTCAATCATCTTATTTATCACAGGAGTTATTCCTTCAATTATTTCTGGAGTTAATTTGTACTGTGGCGTGTTTGGATAACTTATCCCTTCTTTCACTGTCACTTTTACAGGATCAACTTCTCTCATTAATCCAATGTCTTCTCCTGTAAAATCCCACACACTTTCTTTCACTGCACTTTTTAACTCTTCTGGAAGTTGTCCTGCATCAAATGCAGGAAACAACCCATTCATTTCAGGTTCCTGATTCATCAAAGTTACTTTATACAAAGCATCTTCATCTGAAGTCTGAAAACCAATTCCATCTGGTGTACAATAAATTGTGCAATTCATTTTACACAAGAGGTCACGACCTAGAAGATTTACAGGACTACAATCGCACACTACAAATTTATGCATTTTCCTAAAAGAACCAATTTTTACTTCTACCAATTCAGTAAGTGGGGTTTTAATCTGCTGATTGGCAACTCTTACCACTTGGATGCATTCACCTGAGAGAGGAAGGTTCGAATTTCCACTGACCTAACAGTAGAACGGGTAGCTCCAGTATCGACAAGGAATGTTACGTTTGCTCCATTCACTTCTCCATCCACAAAGGGACCAGACTGATCTACCTCTAGAGTTGCGCCAAGCACGCACTCTTTCCCCTCTCTTGCGCACCGTCAGAAACTTTCATCCGGGTCATCCTCACTCTGATGCAACCAATACTGGGAAATGTTAGCTGCTCTCGGCAACTGTGTTACCTGCTCTCCTCCGTAGAATCCTGTTTCTGTACTGTATCTTTGCTGATTAACAGTGTTGGGAAGTGGTGGTTGTGGCACCTGACTTTGTTGAACAACTACCTCATTCTGCACCTGTGGAGTTAATGATTGATGTTCCGGATTAGGTTTAGGTGGGAACTTACACTCATTTCTCCAATGCCCTAATTTTTCCACAATTATGACATGGCCATTTCTTCTTTGCCTCTTCTAGACTCACTTGTCCTTTTCCTTTACCTATATTTGGTCGCATCTTATTTTGTCCTGATTCGTTTCCATTATTATTATCCAATTGAGCTTCTTGTTTTTCTGCCACTTTCACTTGTGCCCACATTGCTTTTTCTTTCAACTTACGCTGTTTACTCTCTATTTCATCACTACAATACTTAGCATACCTCAGCACCTCATCTACACTTGCATTCTGCCAGTTTATCATATGTTGCTTAATCATATCACTTATTTCTTGTTTCAAGCCAAATACAAATCGGTATACAAAATGACTCATATCCTTCTCACTTAATTCCTCATAACCACTATACTGTTTGAAAACCAACAACAATCGCTCATAATATGCATGTACACTCTCCTTGCTTTCCTGTGTAGTTCTATCAATCTTAACCCAATCTGTCTCTTTTGGAGGAATCTTATTTTTCAAAAGGGTAATCACCTTGTCATATTTCTTCATCACATCTGGTCCTGGAGCTCCTGTCTTAGGATCTCTTGGATATTCTGTAGTTGGCCAGTCAACTGTAATCTTACATTCTGACCATAGATCCGTTGGTACCACTATGTCAAACAATCCATCCAAATCTATCCACAACACTTTCGAGACCTTTACAAACCTTTCTACCTGTCGGTACCACTCAACTGGCTTTTCTCTTAACTTTGGAAAGTCATTTGTAAATGACAGGATGTCCTGCCTAGTCCAGGGAACATGCACATAACTACCACCTGGAGTTTCTCTCATAGGGTACTCTTTAACAACATGTTCCTTTTCTGTTATCATAAAAGCCAATGAACCTTTGTCTACACTTTTCTCATTCTTCTTTGTCCATCTAACCTTCCATCTGTCCACATCACCCCATTTTCTCAACAAAACAATCAACTCTTTTATCTGTGTCAGCCTTCCTGCTGTATTCAAATTTTCAATATCTTTTTCACAAAAATCTACTCTGTATGGTTTTTGCAACGTTTTTACTTTTGCAAAATCTATTCCAATCTCACCGGCCACTTCTTCTAGTTTGTCATGTAAATTCTTTGCCCTCCACGTTATACTTTTGCACAGAAACATTATTTCCTCATCCTGATAATTCTTTATCTTTTCTGTACCAATCGTTCCTAGAATTAATTCTTCCATGTCAATCTTCAATCTGATCACATCTAATGGTTTTTCTTCCGTTTCTTTTATTTTAAAAGCTTTTATCCACTCATTTAACTCATCAGGAGTCGGACCTATAGGAGTACTATTTATTTCTGTCCAATTTCCACTCTTTTCAGGTGTCACTGTTGCAGATTCAGTTACCATAGGCATTTTCCTACCGCTACACTCATTCACTGTCAAATTTTCAGGTGGACTTGGTCTGTAAACACTAGTCAAATTGCTCGTACCTGGACTTGTTTCTATTCTTTCCTTTTCTCTTTGGAATTGCGAACTCAAGGGAATCACCAAAGATCGTTCATCAATTTTCTGATTCTCGAAAACTGGTATTACTGGACCTATTGTTACGGGTACGGTAACTGCTTCCATATTCTTTGTTAATTCTCTAATTTTCTCAGTTAGTTCTTTTGTTGTCCTTGCCAATTCTCTTGCACTATCATTTTCTATTCCCTCAATTTGGGAAGTTCTTATTTGTTCTTGTGACCTATTTATTTCTTGTCTTTTTTCTGGACTTTCATTTCGCATAGCTTCTATTGGTGGCGCATTTGGTGTCACCACTGTAGAATTCTGCTGATACGGAGGTGGATTTTTATTTAATATATCTTCCAGCAACTCGTCATCCGTTTCGCTCTCATGCATATACTTTTCTCTCTCTAAATGTTTCTTTTTCTCAGTCCGTTTTTTCTTAGTCCCTTCCTCAACTGTAAAAGCTGGAAACAAACCTCCTGTCATGTTAGCACATCTCCATCGTTTTATTCTGTCCTCATGATTCATTCCCCACATTCTTCCGGGCACGAACTCATAACCTTTCATACCTCTGAATCTTTCTTTCTCGTACATCTCATCTTCCCATTCTGTTAAAGCCTCAAACTGTGTCGGTCTAGGTCTAGGTTCCAATTTAAGCATCTTTTCTTTTAAATTCCGTAAAATCGCTACATTAAAAGAACCATTTTCAGGAAAAGCCAATGCTCCATCATTCTTTGTATATTTTACCCAATTATCCAACCATATGCACGTATGATATCCATATTTCAGCATCATATGTGAAGCTGCTGATTTTGGCGGAGGAATTACTTGTCCCTCTCTAGTCACAACCTTTTTGTCTTTCTTAAAGAAATTCTTCAATTTCGTCGTCCATGACGTTCTCTCCCTTTCATACTCGTAATATGGCATGTTTTCTATTTGTTTCTCTTTACTCTAACGCTGTTTCTGTGTACGGAACTTCGTCCAATTACAGCGCGATTCACACTAACGTACCAATCAGAACAATTTCCACCGTCCGCGAACCAACCAATCCTAGCGCGGCACTTTTCTACGTCACTCCTGCTCTGTATTCACGTGACTAGTGCACTGACCAATCCTAGCGCGGCACTTTTTCACGTCACTTCTACTCTTTACCCCTCCTTTACAAAATTTATCGGCAATTTTTCTTTTTACAGTTTTCTTCGTTAGTTACAACAAATAAACAATTCCATAGTCTGATTCGCTAAACAAAGTGACAGCTTTGTCCTTTTACACAAGAATCCTGTTTTTCCAGTAGGCAGCGCTTACCTCTACCCTACCACAGAATTATTTGCTTTCGCCCATAAAGTAGCACTTCCCTCTACCTTACCCTTCTTTCAAACAAACAATTTACTCGTTTCTCTGGGGATAAGACACATGTGGAGACTAGGCTCCTGAGAATTAAGGCCAAAGTTTCACAAGTAAACGTGATTTGCTATTTCATTTACACACTTTTCACACCGAAATCCCTAACATAACACAACCTGCGTTATAACCAAAATGAATTCAGACCATGTACCAAATTCCATGTGACTTCTCTTGCCACACGTGTTCCACTTCCTACATCCCAGAAGCGTGAAAACTTACATATAACATAACGCGACTCAACATATAGTGTTAGTCATCAAATAATCAATAATCAATAAACAATAATCACTAAACTAATCTATAGAAAACCATAACTCTGCTACCAAGAAATCTGATACAGCGCGTACAATAAAAACTATCCTCCTCCCAGGTTACTTATAGGTCATCCAGGGGCAAACTATATTTCTCATATCCACATGACGATGGGGCCCATAAACATCGCCTAACACACACACACTCCTGGATTTCCTTTTACACCTTTATGAAATTCTGTACTCCTAGGAGAAGCATGAGAAACTAAATGGAGAACACCATTTTTGTGTACCGCTGGAAGAGCAAGGATATCTATTTACCTTAATTTGTCACTTTCTTTTAGTTATTTCTTAAGATATTCCTGCTCATTGTTTTGTCGATGAATCATTCATTTAAGAAATTAGTTCATAGTGATTAAGACCAGCTGAATCACAATCAACCAATTACTCATGTCACAATCATTTAGGAAAATAACCACTGAGTCATTTTGGGTTTAAAGAATCTTAAATTTTATATAATTTTAAAAGCATGGAAAGAATTTAATACTTTATTCAATTATTCATTTTTAAATTCACAATTTTATTAAGCATAATCAATTTATTGCAGAAAGGAAATTTTGTCATGAAGCCAAAACCTTAGTTACCTGCCTAGCTTCCTAATTTAGCCTAATGATTTCTAACCTAACTTTGGGATTAGAAATAGCCTGATTCTCATACTCAACTGTAAAGTTAAGACAGCAACAGCAACTTCAGCTCGTCAGCATCAGCTACCTGCAACCCGTCTCCTCTACTGCAACCACGACTCTCGAACTGCTTGGAACTCTGACTGGAACTCTCTGGAACTTCCCTGGAACTGACCCCTCCCACTAAGAGTAGGCCCTCTTATACCCCAATTCTAACTTTGCTAACTAACTGTTGCAACCTTAATATCACGCTTTTCTCTCATTGGTCCATACATGTCAGCTTATTCATTCTTTAATCAAGTTCTTTTGGATTCAAGGGTCCTTGGATCATTTCCTTTCCCATACGCTTAAACATTTCCATCCGATTCGATCAGTCCATTTGTATCTTCTTTTGACACATTCAAGAACTCCGCAGTCATTGTCCTTTCTCTTGGGCTCCTTTCCCACGGACTCTCTCCTGATCCTCACGGCACACTATCAGTTCAATTAGGTCACACCAGCCTTGACCTTTTCTTGCATCCTAGCCTCTCAGAGACATCACGAGGCTCCAGATTTCATCAATCTCATCCCGTACCACGTGTCCCCTTGCGCCTGCGCACATCTTCCCACTGGCGGCCATTTTATCTCGCCACTCGGTTCTACTTTAGAAGCACTAATTTGAGGCAAACAAAACATAATTAAATAGAGAAAAATATCCCTTTCGTTTCCCTCCCGTCTACGTACCCCAATTAGTTGTTACCTAGCAAAAGCGACATTTTAAGCTGCTCCTTACTTACCATCACTATTGTTTTTGCAACGACACATTTTATTTCTATGAAGCACAAACATGCATTTATTTTATTTAGTACGCTTTTTATTCTTACGTTATGATTAGACACACGGACATTCATTAATAGATTATTTAGCACATACATTGGCATATTACCATTCCCACATATACAATGTTGATTAATACATTTAAACGAACATTTTTTAATTAATTAATTATATAATTTGTTAGGGTTAACATTTTTTATTTTTACTGCTCCATCACTGGCAGGGTGATTCCCCCATTATACTGGTTTCTTTGTAATGTTTGTAGCGCCACTCAGGGGTGGCCCTTGTCCCATAAGAGTTTCCAAAGCTCATCATTGATGGCCCTAAATATATTGTCAGGTACCGCGTGATATGTATTTTTGAGTGTATAGAGTAGCTTGGGGAGAATTATCATTTTATACATTGCTGCCCTTCCCAGCAGTGTCAAGGCGAGTCGGCGCCATCTGGTCACATCTTCTCGGAATTCTACCAGGATGCGTTAAATATTATGGGTGAGGCAATCTGCCTCCCTTGTGGAGAAATACATTCCCAAATATTTGAATCCTTCGTTGGTAACCTGAAATTGCTCTGGCAGTTGCTGTATATCCATGGTGCCCCCTGTAGGGTAAAGCCTCGACTTTCCCCAGTTGATGTTATATCCTGTTTGCTTGCCATAGTCCTTCACTAGTTGCAAGATCGTTGGGAGTGTACTATTAGGGTTAGTGACATAAAGTAGGATATCGTTCGTGTACAGCGAGATCTGATCTGTTCAGCGGTGAAGCAACCTCCGCTGTCCTGGAAGCCTCCCAACCCCGGGTGAACTCTAATCTGGCAGGCTAACGGCTCCACGACTAGCACAAAGAGCAAGGGGGACAGGGGGCAGCCCTGTCTGGTACCTCTTTGGATAGGAAAGTCAGCCAACTTTATTCCATTGACCCTAACACTGGGTCTAGGGCCTGTGAACAGCAGTTCCACCCATCCCATAAATTTTCGTACAAATCTGAATTTCACCAGGGTTTGCCTCATGAATGGCCAGTGGAAAGGGTCAAAGCCCTTCTCCGTGTCCAAGGAAAGGAGCATCTGTGAGGAAGGTCTATTTTTCACTATATCAAGCCAGTTGGGAAGGCGGCGGAGATTGTAGCGTGTGGCTCGACCTGGCATGAAGCCAGACTGGTCTCTGTGGATCAGTGATGTGATCACTGTTATAAGCCGCGCCGCTAGTACAGAAGCCAGGATTTTGGTTTCGATATTCTGTAATGATATTGGGCGGTTTTCCCGGCTTAGGAATGACCACCACTGTAGCTCTGCGGAGATCTAGCGACAGCGACCCCTCGTCTCGAGCTGCTTGGAACATGCTGAGGAGTTGGGGGGCTAACAAACTCGCGTTCTGCTTAAAAAACTCAGCAGGCAGCCCGTTTGGGCCAGGGGTTTTCCCCGACTTTTGTCTAGCTGTAGCCTCTAAGACCTCAGTTAGGGTAATTTCTTCCTCCAGGGCTTCTCTACTCTCCTGTTGTAGGACAGGGGTGTCAATATCGCTAAGGTATTTTGCTATCTGCGTTTCGTTTGCTAGAGGACGAGCCTCGTATAGTTCTGTGTAGTATCATGCAAAAGCACCCTCTATGGCTTGTGGGTCACGTGTCTTTTTTCTTGTTCCTGGATCTGTGGGACCCAGTTCCCTTCTCTCTCCCTTCTGCCCAACCAGGGTAGGAGTCTCCCTGCTCTGTCTCCTGCCTCATAAAGCCTGTGGTGTGAAGCTTGAATTTCAGTCTTGACTTCTTGTTCTGCCAGGGTGCGGAGCTCCCTGCGTGTAATTTCCAACTGTCTTAGTAAAGTGGCCTCATTGTCTGGACTGATGCTCCTCTCCATTTCCAAGAGTTTATTCTCTAGGGTTTCAGTTTGACAATTTTCCTCCCTGTGCTTTTGCGCTATCGTTTCTTGCACTCTGCCACCGATTACCGCCTTGTATGCCTCCCATAGGGTGGCATCAGACGTTACTGAGCCCTTATTTTCTTTAAAGAATAACTTGGACTCTGTGCTGATCACTCCCATTATTGTTTTATCCTGGAGTTCCCAGGCATTTAGTCTCCAGTCTGCTCGTTGTCTGCCCTCTCCACCTCCCACCGTCAGACACAGTGGTGAATGGTCTGAGACCTCACTTGCTAGGTATTCCACTCTATCCACCCCTTGTATTTCCCCCACTGGTGCAAGGAAATAGTCAAGTCTTGAAAAGACTCTAAGCGCCCCAGAGAAGTGAGAGAAGGTATGATCTGTAGGGTGTTGCCGCCGCCAAAGGTCAATCAGCCCCAGTGATTTTGCAATGTCTGCTAGTGGAGTGGGAACCCGTGTCCCCGCCGCCACCTACGTCCGGTCGAGGTGCGGATCCAACACATCATTGAAGTCACCTCTGATGATGTGCGTGGATGAGCCTGATTCCAGCAAGATCTTGGCGAGTGCATCTAGGGTTTGCAGTCGCGGCGGGGCATAAACACTAATTAATGTGAGCTCCCATCGCCCCCAGGTCCCCTGTACCGCGACCAAGGTCCCATTGGGATCTGTTCAAATTTTTGACATGTGGAATGGAGGGGTTTTCTTAATGAGTATGGCAACTCCTTGCGCCCCTTGGGAAAATCCAGTGTGGGCTAGTGTTGTGTATATCCCTCTCCCTATGAAGGCGCAATGTGTACCTCTCAAATGAGTTTCCTGTAGGAAAACAATATCTGGCTTTAATCTCTTAATATGCTTTGCAACTCATCCCCTCTTAATCTTGCTTCCCAGCCCTTGACGTTCCACGTCAGCACTGTGTATGCAGTATCTCTATTTGCGTGCATGTCATCTTATCGATCTTTGTAAAACTGGGCCAGCCAAACTTCATGCCTCCCTCCTTACATCTCTTTCTGTTGAAATCTACACCTCTGTACCTGGCTGTATAAGAAACATGTTTAACAACTAATCTATAGAGTTCTTGACCCTCTACCCCTTCCCCCCACCCCACACTCTCCCACTCCCTACGCCTGTCCCCCCAACAGTCAACATGAAAACTCGGCGTAAGTTCAGCTTGAGAGGTCTGTAGCCCAACCCCTTCCCTAAGCCCTCCCAATGATAATCAGTTCAACAAAGGATATAGTCTTGAAATAAGTCGTTCCGCTCAGCGATACTGAGCCCGGTGTTTCCTGTGCGGGGGGCTTTGTCGCAGTTTTGCCGTCCGGCTGCCCCTGTCTTCGCCCATATTTCGGCCTTCCTCGCCCTTCTCATCTTGCTGCTGGAGTGTATGCTCTGAATGTCTTGTCTCGGCGTCTTGATTTTCCATGTTGTTAATGTTCCTCAGTAGAGGATGATCACTGTCCATGTCCGTTTGTTACTCTTTGTCCGAGGGCTCAGTGTTGACTCCCTTTTGTTCCTTGGGAGGCGTTTTCCTGACTTGGGTTACCTCTTCATCAGAGTCAGATTCCATCTGTTGCTTCGACCCCGTTGGGGCTCTTCTCAATGTCGTCCCTGTCTGCATTCTGCGTCCTTTTGAGTGCAGACGCCTCTTCTTTACTCTCTGTGGTTTTGGGTCTGATCTTGGCTGTGTATCCCTGAGTTGTGATCCACTGGCCTCGTTGTTCGTCGTGGCATGGGGCATTCCTCTATCCAGGCCCATGCTTCTTCTGGGATTTGAAAGAACTGGGAGGTGCCCTGAAAGATGATCTTCAATTTAGCAGGAAAAAGAAGCATGTACTGGACCTGCATGGCTCTTAGCTTCACCTTCACTGAGTCAAATGTCCGCCTCATCTTCTGGACCTCTCTCGAACAATCGGGAAAGATCATTATCTTGTTGTTTGCATGTTTAAGTTCCCTAATTCCTTGCGAGTCTCTAAGGATTATGTCTCGGTCTTGACAATTTAGAAACCTCGCGGAGTGGTTGCGGGGGGGGCCAGGGGGGCGGCCGTATGTTGGGCATCCTGTGGGCTCGCTCAATGATGAAGCAGGGTGAAAACTTTGCTGCAGGAAGAGAGTCGCACAATCACGACATCATGAAGGCCACCGGATCTGCGCCTTCCGCACCTTCCGGAAACCCAATGAAGAGCAGGTTGTTCCTTCGTGCCCTGTTTTCCGCATCATCTACTCTTCAGGCCACCTCACGCATAGTTGCCTGCAGGGGGCTGACATCAGATTGTAATTTGTGTGTTGTGTCCTCCACTTCAGAGATGGGGGTCTCTGCCTGAGTCACCCTCTCAGCCATATTGCGCATGTCTTGGCGCAGTAAAGATACCTCCGACCCTATTTCTGCCATTTTGCCCTCTATTTCCTCTCTGGAGGCCTGGATCGCCTGAAGGATGGTCGTGTTGTCTGGTGGCCCGAGGGACCCCCTCCCGTCTCCGATGGTTGGGGGAGCACCATTGTGTATTTATCCATCTAGCCCTATTTCTGGCTTTTCTGTTCTTTGTCTCTGGCCATTGTCCCCTTCAGGGGTGGTTATATTTCCTGAGGGAGCGTGAGACCCTGTTTATGTGGACCGCGTGAGTCATGGGAGGCAGGCAGTCTTCAGTCTGTTTTAAAAATGTTTGAATGGTGTGTCTCTAGTGCCTGGGTAGTGCCTCTTTATGTCGCCTTATCTGGAAGCGGTGCGGGGCCCACTGGGTCAGTGCCTCTGTCACTGACTATTGTATTTTTTATCTCCGCCCTACTCAGTTATTGTCTCTGGCCGTGCTTTTACGTGTCAGGCCTTCTTTGGGGCACCGCAGTTGTTTCAGTAGGGGGGCACGAGCCTCCCTGGGGTCACGGTATCTCCTTGTTTCCTTAGCACGGTGTTAGGTATTCCTAGACCCCGGGGGTTCCGCCGCCTCTCCTAGGACCTGGAGGATCTAGTCTCTCCGTCTTCGTGCCCGTGTTTCTTGTTTTCCTTCTAGGGTAGGTGCCGATGGTCTCCTAGTGGTCTCTACTGGAACTGATTTCTTACCCAGGACTGTGGCGTTCACCGGCTCCCAAGACGGTCGACCTCTATTTCTCCGGTGGGCCTTTTGCCCTCTCTCAGCTCCTGTGTACACTCCCTGACTATGGATCGAGGAGCTCCCCCACCTCTTTTTGCGCCACGGGACCCGATCTCACACGGCAGGTTATGAGGCCATGAAGGCCTCTGAATTATAACCGCCTCATCAGTTATATTTACCTCTGGCTCATGTATTCCCCAGCCCCCATGTGTGCAGCAGAGTCCAGGAGCGGGGGCTCCGTGCCGCGTGTTGTGACTTACTAGACCCTATGTTGCCATGGACTCCCAAGCATAGATCTCCCAAATCGCTGTCTCAGCAATGCCTACAGGCGCGTTCCTGGTTCCGAGGCGCTCCTCCGGTATTACCACTGTGTCTTACTGGGCATGCGGTGCTATTGGGCCCCCACTCTCGCCTCCCGTAGGTCCATGAGCCGGTGTAGTTGTGCAGTCCAAGGAACGCGGCCTAGTCTTTATGCTGCCCTTCTCTCTCGCGTCATCCACACAGCCCGGATCTCCCCTCGTTGCCGGGGACAACGCTGCAGCTCCACTGCGGCTGCCCGCTCAACCACAGACTCCCGCTTCAGCCTCTGTGCAGGTCCACACCTCCGGGGGGGACATATGCTGGGGCCGGACCCCGTGGCCTCCCCCGCTCTTGCACTCCCGTGCGCAGTCCCTCTCACCTGCACACAGGTTCGGGGCTCTGTCTCTCATCTCCCTCCACACCGGACGTGGACCCGTGATTTCTCCCACCGGTCGCTGTCGGGTCCAGCCTTAGGAACTCCGGGACTCAGGCAGCGCAGTGGAAGCTCAGTTGCTGCTTTGCACCACCGTTGCGGGGCCGCGCTCCTTGTTCAGCACGCTCCGTCCTCCATCTTAGCCAAGCGGCCCTCACCTCCGTGTCTTTGCCTTTTTTTGCCGTAATCTGCCCCGCAGCTCGATGTGGGTCTCGGTCAGAACTAGCGCCCGTTACCAGTGTTTGCTGACGTCCCCGATTTTTCATCAATGGCGTTTGGAAGGGCAGGATTCCTCTCAGGATAGTATTCGGGCTGCTGGAGCTCCGGCAGACGCAGCTAGCCAGCCATGTTGCTGGCCACGCCCCCCCCATTGGAAGTTTTGATCAGCAATGAATCTTCTACTCCCCGGCTGGGGATAGCAAACAATGAAGTATCTCTTCTACCTGCTACATCTACACCAACTATACAAACAGCTTGCAAAGAAACACAGGTGCATATGTACAAGCTCCTATCGCCACCACAACGTCACTTTTACCAACGTTGTGGTGGCGATAGGGGCTGTGCCTTATGTACAAGTCAGAGTTAAGCCACTTAATGTGGCTTAACACTGCCTTGTACACAAGGCCCCCTTTCACGTTATGGTTAGCATGAAAGGGGTTTGCAGTGGGTGTTGCGGTAGGGGTTCCACCGCAAAACCCATTCATTTTGATGCTGCCCCCTATGTACAAGGGTGGCGTACATAGGAGGCAGCGTCAAAATTTGGACCAGGTAAATCCTGGTCTTAAGTTGGCGACACGAGGAGAAATGCATTATTTCTCCTAGTTTTTGCTTTTTCCATGTGTGCTGCCTTGTGCATCACACATGGAAAAAGCAAAATGCCATGGTTTGTTTATTACATAAACAATCTTTAAAAAAAAATGTCATTTGTCACTTTCATGTGTGTTGCATGAAGCAGCACACATGAAAGTGACAGAATGGCATTTTAGGATTGTTTATGTGCAGGAAGGGACACCTTCCTACACATAAAAAATCCTCCCCTGCACGCAGACACCCTTGCACTATGGTGCAAGGGTGCCTGTGTTGGCGCTAAATTGCTAAACCTAGCGCTATCGCAGGGGGAAACGCAAGGATGCACCACATTCTTGTAAATATGGTGCAGCCTTGCATTTCAGAAGTGGTGGAGCGCTGCGTTAAGCCAAGGAGGCTAACGCTGCGCTCCGCCACTTCCTTGTACATATCCCCCACAGATCTCTATTTGGAAACCTGACACAGATGGTGTTTAAGTCAGTGTGCCACAATTCAAGTATACTCCAAGTTTCACACAAGACACAGAGCTGCCAAAAATAGATCGAACAGCCTCCGGCTACTGTCAACTCTGATAACTTCTCATCTGAGGAACTACCACCTCTTATTCCACCTCTCCATGCTAGATTGCATGTTTTCTACTTTTGGTTGAAGAAGACGTACTTCGTTCCTCCATTGTTTTACCTATGGATTACAATTTAATTACTTTTCCTTGTACTGTGGATTGGGTTTGTGACCGTTTATTTTTCTTGCTTCAAAATGGGCACTATCTTCCAGAACGCTCTACAGTAAGAACAGTGAACTTGATTTTAACACCCTATTCAACATCACACAAAGTGCGAAGAGACCTTTCCCTGGTGAACATTTCTGCTGTTCCGGTTCCTGATGGAATTGTTTGGGCTAGGGTGCTGTATGCCATATTCAGTCCTACTAAACTTTTGCAAATTCCATAAGTTTAGCATATCTTTACATCATTTTATCACCCATAGTACCATCTCCGATGTTTGGGACATTGATACACTGCATGAAATGCTGAAAGAGTATTCCACTGTCTTTAATTCCAAAGAAATGTATGAAGGCACTTCTAATTATGATGAAATGTTCTGTTTACAGCATTATGGTGATCACTTCTTGATTAAAGCAAGTATGCTGTGTGCAATATTTAATTACATGCAATGGGAACACTGCCCTACACCACAACGGGGTAGTTAACAATCATTTGCACAGAAGTTTGCATATTTCTCTGGTCACAATACAACTAGCCCAGTGTCTTAATATTATAAGCTTGCACCATCACCAGCAAAGAAAAATATGCTCACTAACACGAAATTGATATATTCTGAATCTTTTCTTTTCCAATTGTCAACACAAGGGTTTAACTTTTGGAGGGACATAGTTGAATTGAAATCGATTTGGGGAAATAAAGATTGGCAGGTTCAGGGGAACAAAGCAGGCTGGATACCATACCAAATGATTTTCCTGAACATCATGTCTTGGCTTGGCTAAGATAAAAGATTTAAATACGCCTAACATTCCCACATATGCACAACTAGCAAACTGGCCTTGGTTCACAAACCACACAAAGGGAAGATTAGACACCACGCTTCACAATGGTTCATACAATCCTTTAGGGACCAACCAAGAAGGATGGTTAGTGTAGCCATTAAATATTAATAGATGCCATTCACATTTCTTGGGTAACAACAAAGGGTTCAAGATCAGCAGGCCCAACCCACGTTACATTCAGACACAACACTCAGGGGTCATAAAAACTTACAGTGTTGGGAAGATGTTCCTTGATTGGCTAAAAACCTTAACATTGTCCCAAGTGAAACAACACTTGCCCCTTATTGCTGATGACATGGGGCTACAGGACTTTCTCTTAGGTCTTCGAAAACCACGTCAAATGCAATATACAATAAAGTGTGGCCAATTTCCTAGCAGTAAGCTGCTGAAAGACTACGCAAAATTGATGGAGCAAATTTAGAAAGGGGTCTTGCGGTAGAAGATAATGGTATAACGATTTTATCCACTGGGATATATTCTCTTGGTAACATCGTGTCATCTGCAATAGACATCAAATAGAATGACATGTCCTCTTTACAACATGGGCAGTCACAGATTAGATCAATTATGTTATTAAGCTTGACTCTTCAGACACCTTTTTTTCGGGTTGCGCACATGGCGACACCTTAATGCCACAAGCTTGTTTTTACCTTACAATCTCAAAAAACAACAGACAATCATGGAAAGAAAGGACACAGCATACACTGTGTTACACATAGAGATGCTAGAGAAATTACCATTTACTATTTCAGAAATACCTTCAGCGGATTGGATAATCCATGGATTTATTTCTCTGCTAGTATCGACATTCCACTTTTCCCGCGGCTACGAGAAGCCCCACAAAAACCAGATTCTTTGCTGCATTTCAAGATTGGGATTGGGCCAGGGAAGGACTCTATCTCCCAGAAATCCCCGGTCCCCCTGTGATGGTAGTTCTGCACCCGGAGGTGCTTAAAAACAACACTGCGCTACAGCGACGCGGGAATCGTGCGGGCCACGCCCAGACAAAGCCCGGGCCAAGGGCGGGCCCATTCTGCGCCCATCGGCAACAGGAGGCGGGGCGGGGCCACCCCCCTTGATCCTGACAAATATAGGTTTCCAGCATAGATCTTCTCAAACCAGCTCCCCCGAACTAGGGCGTGCAGAGAGGGGGAACGTGCCGCAACACCCATCTGTAAAACTGAAACCATCAGTGCGTTGGGTAGATGTGCATCGTGCCGCATAAAGTCTGGAGTGGGAGCAGAAAGCGTACCCCAGCAATAGCGACACTGGGACATCCAGAACTAAGGTACTCTTATTGGTTCCAATCCTGGTTACGATTCCCAATTGTTGTTTCACTTGTCTCCTCATGTACTGTAACCACCTGTGGGAGGCTTG
Source organism: Calotriton arnoldi (assembly GCA_963921515.1). Taxonomy (NCBI): domain Eukaryota; kingdom Metazoa; phylum Chordata; class Amphibia; order Caudata; family Salamandridae; genus Calotriton; species Calotriton arnoldi. Next base: position 152,306 of record CAWUFW010016646.1, on the reverse strand, counting down.
TATTGTCGGACCATAACTTGTAATCTTATGGACGCAACTCACATAAAGAGAAGTCAGCAGACGCTGTAGGAGTTTATAAGACTTGTGAATTGTGCCTAGAACAATTTGATTTACCAAGAACATAGCCCGGTCTTTTTGACTGGTTATCTATTGGTCACTACTGCACACTTAATTGCTTGGGAGGGGTAGCAAAACCTGGGATAGTTCTTCACAGGTGGGGCGGGCAACAGTTTGGTAACCATCCTTGTAATAGCTGTAAGGAGCCCCACTGCTTTATCATTTCAACTAAACTTTGGTACTTATATTCTGGATTATTATTTGAACAATTCTACCCTTGCTGGAAATCTCCCTGAGTATGGGTAAGAGGAAGCATCCAGCAACTGTGGGTAAAATCACTCCCCAGATAAGTCCCAATTATCATTACTAAAGTAAATTACGGGAGCCATGGGGGCCATTGAAAAGCAAATATCAACTGTCAAAGAATCTTTATTAACAAATGGGGCCAGTGAAACGACCCCGCTAATAATGGCCCACGTCCCTCTCAATGGCTCTGATAGCTTCATGAGACCTAGCACAGGCAAGGACCTTAGAAAGGATAATGGCAAAGAAGGGACTAATAGGGTAAATGGATGTATTCAACATCTAACTGAAAGTATTTAACCATCTAAATCTAATTCATCACCACCACCTAAAAGGGTTAGAAAACCTCATACTCACCCAGTAAATACCAGCCCTAGCGGAGAGCCAATGCGGAACAAGAGAATAAATACTCTAACACAGGGTCCGCAACAAATAGAAAATATACCAGTAAAGACCGACCTAGACCCCAATAATATAATTATTAGAAAATTAGACACTCTAGAAGAGGTCTTTAAACTTCTTGATCAGCAAGTGAATAACATCTTAGGGTCAATACAAACGTGAATAATGAAAGTAGAAACAAGAACTAATTCTTGTTTAGAACTCTTGAATATTTTTTCATCTGGACAAATCCCTATGGTCATACACAACCTGGACTGCCTGCCTGTAATTGAGGCCCACATCGAGGCACAAAATAGGAGTGCAGGATCAAACACACACGCCCTTAGCCATTTAGGCACCCAATATACTAGAGGAATGGGAGGGGAGAGTTTTAAATCAAGTATAACCTGTCCTGGGGACAGGGAGAGAGAATACTCTGGATCTGTAGCAGCAACCCCAGCCATCAGCAACCAACCCGGAGAGCTCACAGAACACATAACTGACCGTTCGGACCTCCCACCGGCCGCTACTCCATATGTGGTAGTACTGATCAATTTCACTCCTTTATCTCCTAATAGCACAGAGAATTGGATTGCATTAAGAAATAAGTCTTTAAATTGGTTGGGTATTATATCATGCCTAACCGATCAACTATTTAATGATTTCAAGATGGCTAGGAGAATCAAATGGGTGGGGAAAGAAAAAAAAACACTGAGTGGCGATTGTGTAGTTTTGTCCTTTAAAAACACTATGGTTGGTGGAGACAGTTCTGAATAGGACTGGGGCACCCAATACCCTTGTGAGTGATATCTCCTTCTAACACCAGAACACAATTCATTCCCAACCCGGTACCAATGAGATATCCAAATTATCTAGTTCCAACTTACAATCGATTCCACTGCCTGTCAATGCTGGACGGGCTGGATTGACTTAAAGGTGGGGCCTGTATAGATAGTGAGGAAAATGCTACAAGTAATTCCCTTATAGAATATCTTGATGATGGCAATTCATCTCTGATAATGAACAGGGAAATCTCGTTGACTAAAGAAAGACCACCACCACTAATCAGTAGTAATATGCCAGCTCCCCTGACAGATAATAATATGCAAAATCTAACACAAGCCAGCTCAGAATTTCTCAGGTGCTTGTTCTGGAATGTGGCAGGCTTGCGGAGCAAAATACAAATTACGGAATGGCTACACTTTATAGCTGAGTTTCAAATCATTTGTTTACAAGAGACGTGGCTCATGGAGCCCATTCATATGAATGGGTACAGGACATATTTCACTTCGGTCATTCCATCAAGACATGGCAGGGCAAAGGAGGGACTCTGTACCTACGCATCCAATTGTTTACAGTTTATTAACATTGCCATGGCCACATGTAACCTGTATTACCAATTAATAGTATGCGATTCAACAGGTTCTGCCATACTAGTAATAATCAACTTCTATAACAACGCTACCATGAGAGAAATAACAGATACCTTGCAGAAATTGAATGATGATTTGGAGTATATTGCAACAGAGCAAAACCAAAGGGGATTATGGACGGAGTGTTGAACATTGCAAGCACTCACCCCCAGTCAACTGATCTGGGTTTAATCCATCATCATTCTTTAGCTCACTCCGCCACCCTAGTTCAGACATGGCCATATGCAAACCAGTCTGAACCTGTGCCTCATGGGAACAGTCCAGCCCGAACTGCCAAGCCATGTCTTCCCTGGACCGGAAACAAGCATCCTGGGACCGGTTTCTGGCTTACAGCCGTCATCAGCCAGGCTATCTTGAATCCAGTGGCAAAGTGAGCAAGGGACCCACGTCTGGGCATACCCTGCCAACTTAGGGCAAACATAGCAAAACCAAAGGGGATGATGGACGGAGTGTTGAACATTGCCAGCATTCACCCCGAGTCAACTGATCTGGGTTTGATCCATCATCATTCTTTAGCTCACTCCGCCACCCCAGTTCAGACATGGCCATATGCAAATCAATCTGACCCTGTGCCTCATGGGAACAGTCCAGCCCGAACTGCCAAGCCATGTCTTCCCTGGACCGGAAACAAGCATCCTGGGACCGGTTTCTGGCTTACAGCCGTCATCAGCCAGGCTATCTTGAATCCAGTGGCAAAGTGAGCAAGGGATCCACGTCTGGGCATACCCTGCCAACTTAGGGTGAACATAGCAAAACCAAAGGGGATGATGGACGGAGTGTTAAGCATTGCAAGCACTCACCCCCAGTCAACTGATCTGGGTTTAATCCATCATCATTCTTTAGCTCACTCCGCCACCCCAGTTCAGACATGGCCATATGCAAATCAGTCTGACCCTGTGCCTCATGGGAAAGGTCCAGCCCAAACTGCCAAGCCATGTCTTCCCTGGACCAGAAACAAGCCTCCTGGAACCGGTTTCTGGCTTACAGCCGTCATCAGCCAGGCTATCTTGAATCCAGTGGCAAAGTGAGCAAGGGACCCACGTCTGGGCATACCCTGCCAACTTAGGGCGAACATAGCAAAACCAAAGGGGATGATGGACGGAGTGTTGAACATTGCAAGCACTCACCCCCAGTCAACTGATCTGGGTTTAATCCATCATCATTCTTTAGCTCACTCCGCCACCCCAGTTCAGACATGGCCATATGCAAATCAGTCTGACCCTGTGCCTCATGGGAACAGTCCAGCTCAAACTGCCAAGCCATGTCTTCCCTGGACCGGAAACAAGCATCCTGGGACCGGTTTCTGGCTTACAGCCGTCATCAGCCAGGCTATCTTGAATCCAGTGGCAAAGTGAGCAAGGGACCCACGTCTGGGCATACCCTGCCAACTTAGGGCGAACATAGCAAAACCAAAGGGGATGATGGACGGAGTGTTGAACATTGCAAGCACTCACCCCCAGTCAACTGATCTGGGTTTAATCCATCATCATTCTTTAGCTCACTCCGCCACCCCAGTTCAGACATGGCCATATGCAAATCAATCTGACCCTGTGCCTCATGGGAACAGTCCAGCCCGAACTGCCAAACCATGTCTTCCCTGGACCGGAAACAAGCATCCTGGGACCGGTTTCTGGCTTACAGCCATCATCAGCGAGGCTATCTTGAATCCAGTGGCAAAGTGAGCAAGGGACCCACGTCTGGGCATACACTGCCAACTTAGGGCGAACATAGCAAAACCAAAGGGGATGATGGACGGAGTGTTGAACATTGCAAGCACTCACCCCCAGTCAACTGATCTGGGTTAAATCCATCATCATTCTTTAGCTCACTCCACCACCCCAGTTCAGACATGGCCATATGCAAATCAGTCAGAGCCTGTGCCTCATGGGAACAGTCCAGCCCGAACTGCCAAGCCATGTCTTCCCTGGACCGGAAACAAGCATCCTGGGACCTGTTTCTGGCTTACAACCATCCTCAGCCAGGCTATCTTGAATCCAGTGGCAAAGTGAGCAAGGGACCCACGTCTGGGCATACCCTGCCAACTTAGGGCGAACATAGCAAAACCAAAGGGGATGATGGACGGAGTGTTGAACATTGCAAGCACTCACCCCAGTCAACTGATCTGGGTTTAATCCATCATCATTCTTTAGCTCACTCCGCCACCCCAGTTCAGACATGGCCATATGCAAATCAGTCTGACCCTGTGCCTCATGGGAACAGTCCAGCCCGAACTGCCAAGCCATGTCTTCCCTGGACCGGAAACAAGCATCCTGGGACCGGTTTCTGGCTTACAGCCGTCATCAGCCAGGCTATCTTGAATCCAGTGGCAAAGTGAGTATATTGCAACAGGCAATAGAAAATATATGATGATTTTATGGGGGGGGTGATTTTAATATGCACCAATGTAACGCACAGCTGGGTAAATTATGTGGTATGGCAAACATAGAGGATGAAGATCAGCCCGATTTTAAACATAGTACATATGGTGACAAGATCAATGAATTGATATTTAAATTTGACTTGACATTCGCAAATGAAAAATCATCACCTTATGCAATGCGTAAGAATACCTTCAATGGGAGAAATAATAATAGTATTATTTATCATATCTTATTGTCCAACTGTTGCACTGGTTTTGTTTTTAACTTCGTTACACATTCGATTTCAGTAAGTGACCATTTTCATGTGAGTTTGCAACTATCTACAGTACCATTTTATAAAAGGGGTGTGATACAACTATCCCACAAGTGGAAATGATTGAACTAGCAAGATGTAATGGTTACCAGTTTCAAGTTTACTTTATTCGGATAAAGCCTTATCCATAAAAGCACATCAAACAATTTAAAAGCGCAAATACATAATCACAATGAAAATTCAAAAACATGGGGCATAAATACACAATATTTTAAGACATGTTGGCAAATTTGAGTAAAAGCTCATGCATAAAGAAAGAAGACAAGGGTTATCAAGGGTTGCACATCGTCTTGCGGGCCCGCACAGCAATTCTCAAAAAAGTGCCGACGCGAAAGACGAACTCTTCGTCTGCCAATGTTAGTATACTCCTATGTGCATCTACCAGACTGATGGGTGTGTTTGTCTTAAAAAATGGGATTAAAAGCCATTTGGCGTACTTTGTATAAAATTTACAAAGAAATAAAAAGTGTAAAATAGTTTGACCACTCTGTCCATCACACGGACAAGGTAAAGAGTCGAGATTTGCATTATACCCAAGACAGAAACAAAGCAGAAATTGTACAGTACCTGCCCTTAAGCGGAAGAGAAGACCCCTCTCCCAGTAACTTATAGGCAGGGTAAGGTAGCTAGCTAAAGGGTGCACATTATGCTCAAAGGTCATATAATTAAGAACAGACGATTTCTTTGATTCCCTCTACAGCCTTTCTGTGCCATAGAGTGTATAAAGTGCCCTCCTAAGGGCATTTTTGTGTACAGTCTCAGCTATATCTGTATTTAAAAAGAGCCCGCCAAAGTTAACACTGCATAAGCTCTGGTTCACCCGGCCAGCCACGGGAAATCCAGCCCTTTCTCACAACTAATACAATCTCCTATGATCTCTCTTGTAAGGGACGCTGCCGGATTTTTCCATATGGCGAGCCAGAATAAGGCAGGGCGGGCCCTTATGAAATCCTCAATATAGTTTAGGTTGAGTTCTCTATGGCAAACGTACTGAACAGAGGAGATTGGTGCGCCTAGTAATTTCCTGCAGAATCTATCTTCTTCTTGTTGGATACTGTGACTCCTAGCAATGCCCCAAACCTCTGCGCCATAGGTAGCTGTGGGTATGCACTGGGATTTAAAAAAAATTAAAATAGCTAAAATAGCACCTATTCTCTTAGGCCGGGGAAGGCTAAGAATAGAATTGGAGGCATTTGAGAACTTGTTCCTACAAAACACCATATGTTCAGACCAGGAACCCTGTGCAGCAAAGACCAACCCAAGGTATGTAAAAGTGCTGGTGCTTTTTAATTTTTGGTTACCCACAGATATAGAATTTAATGGGTATTTCCTCGGCCCGCAGGACATTATAAAAGATTTTTTTAAATTAGTGCTTAGGTCGAAACTGGCCATAAAGTCAACAAATCCCTTCACTAAAGTGCGTAAGGCGTTGGGTGTGCGGCCCATTAAAACCGCGTCATCGGCATATAATAGCACAGGGAGAGTTTTGCCATTTAATATCGGAACATCATTAGTCAATGTGATCAGTGATTTATCCAGAATATTGATGTAAATGATAAAAAGAAGAGGGGCTAAGACACCCCCCTGTCTGACCCCTCTGCTTACTTTAATGTCTTTGGAGACATCACCCCCACTGCTGAGCCTAACCCTGGCCTTCAAATCCTTGTGTAGGTACACTAAAAAATGCACCAATGCCTCGTCCAGACCATAAGCTAAAAAGATCGACCATAGTCGCGACCTGTTGTCAAAGTCAAAGGCCATGAAGGTCAGGTATATTGGCGAGCGCTGGGCTATGGTGTATTTACCGATGATTAAATTGAGGTTTAGGCATTGTTCAATGGTGCCTTCTTTGCTCCTAAAACCCAATTGACATGGCTCTAAGATACCATTTTCCTAGGCCCAGTCTGAGATCTTATTATATAAGACTCTGCCCAGGATTTTTAGTGTGTTGTCTATCAAAGAGATTGGTTTGTAACAGTTAGGTTGGGAGCGGTCGCCCTTTTTAAATATCGGGACAATGATACTTGTTGACCATGTACTTGGTAGCGGAGCATGCATTACATTATTAAAAACCTTTAAAAGGAGAGGTGCCCAAAAGTCCGGTTTATATTTAATGAGATCGATAGGTAGCCCATCTGGGCCTGGGGCTTTGTTACCCACACTCTGATGGATGGCTTCCTCGACCTGAGGCAGCGTTATCAGGATCCTAGTTAAAGCCCTGTGCTTAAAGTGATCTACTTGTTGTGCAGGAGCAGTGTAAATCGTAGAGAAATGATTTTCCCATGCCTCACTTGTTATGGTACAGCTTAGGGGGGTTAATAGCTGTCCCGTTGCCCTCAAATCTTTGACAGCTGCCCAAAAGGTGTTCCCCTTTTTTAGGCTTGCGGCTTTGGCAAGTGCTTCCCAGCGATCTTTTAAGATTTCTTCTTTCCTTTTAGTGGTCGCTAGCTTATACTTCTGCCTTGCTAATTTCACAAGGGAGTTGCACCTTGGGCTGGATGACAAAGCCTTGCGTGGCTGTCTATTGGCCTCGGAGCACTCGTGATCAAACCATCTAGGCCCACGTTGCACGGAGGAAATAGGCTTTGATAGTAGGGATTTGATAGCCGAACAAAGTTTGGTAAAATCATAGACTGCCTCAGGGTGGGGGTCAAGGGCCGATAGACAAGAATTGATGAGGTGCAATTTGGCCTTAGCTAATGTGCGAAACAATTCAGTATTGTTGATGCCCCTCCAAATCAATCTTAAATTGTCAGTGGAAGGTGACAAGTTCTTGGCACCACATTCTGAGTTGAACGTGGGCCGGGGGGGATAGTCTCGGCACAGTTTTGATTGGGTTGTGATCCCCATGGATTGTGACAATAACTTCAGCTTTCACTAGATAATCCTCTAAGGCAGGGGGAAATAAAAACATAATCTATAGTGGAAACACAGCCCCTACCTCTAAATGTCGGCTCAGGCGGGTTATTATCTAGTGTTACACCCGCAATTTCAATGACATTAATAAGGTTATGAGTATTCAGATGTGCAGCCAATTCCACGCCCCTGCGGCAGATTTGTCCACTACTACAAGGTTGTGTGCAAATTGTCATGTGTGATAGTTTTGCATTAAAATCACCTCCCAGGCAAATGCCTGCCATTTTAGTAAGTTCTTTATGGTGATCTAAGTTGGCAATGAAATCAAATAGATTAATAAAGTTTCCATTGGGTATCGTGTGGAAGTCATTATTATAAAAGTTTATTAAATAAAGAGAAACGCCCCTTTTGTATAATAAAACTTGAAAATGATCAATTTTAGAGCATATGACCTTAATACTGCCATCTGCAGCAGTATTTATCCAGATGGACAAGCCCCCCGAGGGTCGACCAGACTTGGGGATGGGGACTACGATATTGTGACATTCAAACCTGTCGATATATAATTCTTGGGTTGCCCATGTCTCTTGGAACATGACTATGTCCTGCTGTCTTGCCAGTTTTAACCAACCCAGATCCCCCAACCTAGACTGGAGGCCAGCCACGTTCCAGCTCAGGATCCTCAGATCCGGGTCAGCCAGGACCCTAGATGGAACATGTGGATCATCAGTCTTAGTTACAGGGGGAGGGAGTGCAAGCCCATGAGGAGTATCAAAAAGTTCCAGTGGCATCGGTAGTCAATCCTGGTTGTCGAGTTCAGACAAGGCCTGGTCATTTGTGAGGGGCCCAGAAATTGGTTTATAAAAGTAACCCAGCGGTAGGGAACAGATATTGGTACTACGATTAGGTGTGGTCTCATAGGCTCTCAGTGGAGATCGCACCATGGATGGTCTGCGAAAATTAATCACGATGCAATCTCCGTCTATATTCTTGGGGGACGTACCAACCCACCCAACTCTGCATGCCATAATGATCTCTTTCAGGTTGGACGGGTGGAACCTCCTGTTCTTAGTTAGCCAGTCCACACATTTGTTACGCAGGTCAGCCCAGGACTCCCTCTGATCCCTCTTAAGAGTTGGGACACCAGCCAATACCAGCACGTAAGGACAAGGGGCAGGGGGTAGACTTAAAACATCTAGGTTTGACCTTGAGTGGTTTCTACTTAAAGTGTCTGTTATGCTACTGCTTGAGTTGGCTGGCATTATTCCAACATGTGTGCAATCTGATCTATTGGTGCGGCCAGGGATGGGGTCGGAGGGCAAAGTTGTAACTGGGTCATCTGTAGATGGTAAACCGCTTTTTAGGTTAAGATTTAATGCTGCGTTGTCTAGGGATGGAAAACATTCCCTAACTTGTCTACATGTGGAGCATGCACTACCACCAGAGGTACTGATAAGTGGGGGATTGACCTGGGTGTGGGCGGTGGCATTGGTGGTAGGGAATTGGCTGTCGCTAGTGGTGGATCCAACCCCCGGGGCGGCCATGGGTTGCGCTATCGCCGGCAGTGGCCTAAGCTTTCCCCACAGCTATGTCTAGATGGTCTAAGCGTTCCAGAAGAGAAGTGAGTTTAAGGTCTAACAACTCATTAATTCGCTTATGCATAGTATCAGTAACAATGTTAACAAGGGTGTCCTCAGCTCCCCCATTGTCCGGTAACACCTGAGTCTGAGTACAGATAGAGCGATACGACTTCCCATTTAGCCCTGCCAGTGCTTGAGGATGACTGCATCCATTCAGACAGACAATTGCGGGAAGAACCAGTTTGAGGTGGTTGTTTCCTTTTGGTGCAAACGGGCTACCCGCACTTCGGCTTATGTTTAACGGCCGGGATTCCAGCATTAGTGGAAGTGTCAATTGTAGGCTGAGGCTCTGATGTATTACAGACAGTTGGACTCAAGCTGACAGGTGAGGTGTTAATGATATCAGGCCTGTGAAGCTGCGGGAAGTGCTGTACAGTTGCAGGTCCCAGTTCAAATGCAAAGTCGGGATCGGTTGGGGCCCCTCTGGGGTTTGAGCTAGTCAGTGACCCCTCCTTGCTCAGGGATAGGGGGCGCTCCGTCAGTTCAATCTCCCCTGATACAATATTAACCACCCTTTCAAGCATGCTGTTGATACTGCTGGTGATAGGGCGTGCAGTTGATGTCCCAGTGCGCTTCCCCATTACAGTATTCAGAGTCAGTTTGAGGCAGCTAGGATGGCCCAAGAGAGTAGGGCTGGCAAGCACTCACCTTATTGTTCTTGTGGCGTGTTTGGTGGTGACTTGAAGGGGGGGTGGCCCTGCCTCTTCCTGCCGCTGACGGGCACAGACAGGCCCGACCTTGGCCCGGGCTCTGCCCGGGCATGCCCGCGTGCATCCCCCACTGCGGGAGTGCTGGCGGGCTTTTAAGGTGCCTCCAGGCACAGCTGCAGCTCGTTGGCGGCAAGAGGCAGCAAGGAATGCTGGGACCCTTAGTCTTGGGCCCAAAGAAACTGCAGTAGAAGCGTCCCGCACTGCGGGAGTGCTGGCGGGCTTTTAAGGTGCCTCCAGGTGCAGCTGCAGCTCGTTGGCTGCAATAGGCAGCAAGGAATGCTGGGACCCATAGTCCTGGTCCCAAAGAAACTGCAGTGGAAGCGTCCCGCGCTGCGGGAGTGCTGGCGGGCTTTTAAGGCGCCTCCGGGCGCAGCTGCAGCTCGTTGGCGACAAGAGGCAGCAAGGAATGCTGGGACCAGTAGTCCTGGGCCCAAAGAAACTGCAGTGGAAGCGTAGTGTAATGGTTACACCCTGTGCTGGACACAGATTACCCCGGAAGGGTTCCTTAAACAATTGATAGGAAACAACAGAGAAGCCTTTGAGGTATGCCTAAATTACACTATTCCTACAAAGGAAATTATATCGCCCTTCCTGACTATCACACAGGGCATAAAGAGGAGCCTTTTTGTCAAGGGAGAGAAAGTGAAGCAAGAGGGAAAGGGGTGGTTTGACACAATATGTACTAAGGCCCATAAATGCTTAAAGGAGGCATTACATAAATCCCCAAGAAACACAATTGAAGTCCGTCTTTGTAGAGCAGTATATAAGCAGGCTGTGAAGCGGTGGAAAATACATCTAAGGGAGACGGCCTGGGAGTTCCTACAAGTGGCAAGTACTAGCAACGATAATAGAGCCTTCTGGTGGGTAATTAATTCCTCACCATTGAGTACAGACAAAGCCCCTAGAATCGAGCTCGCAATACTGGAGGAAGAATGGATAAAGCATTTTGCTAACATTTATTCATACCCCCTCACAATAATAGAACCAGAGCAGGGACATAGTAAAAATGATATCATAATACCTTCCCAAACCGCCTCCATTGTTCCTTTCAGCCTGGAGGAAATGAACAAAGCTATTCAAGCAAGTAAAAGCTGAAAAGCCCCAGGACCAGATGCAATCCCAGTAGACTTATAAAAGGTAACATCGCTTTATGGGGGCCCTTACTGACTGTAGTATTGAGGGCCAGCTGTATAGATCATGGTATCATCATGGAGAGAATCAATTGTTGTACCTATTTACAAAAAAGGAGATCGATTAAACTAGCATGTTATAGGCCGATCTCCTTGCTTGATTCCCCAGTAAAGATAGCGGGTCGTATAATTCTAAATAGATTGCATGACTGGGCGGAAGAGCAAGGTAAAATGTCCGATCTACGATACGGCTTCCGTTCTGGGATTGGGACAATAGAGCAGAGTCTCAATTTGAACATGCTAATTGGGAAATATGTTAACATTAAAAAGGGGAAGATCTATTTAGCGTTTGTCGATCTTTCATCGGCCTTTGATTGTGTTATACACGATAGATTATGGACAAAAATGAAGGAAATGGGGGTGGAGATACCAATTATTAGCTTTCTGAGGGATCTATATTCGGGTTGTAGAGCTAGGGTTAGATATGGGGCTAAAGGAGAATGTGATGAAGCATTCGGTGTGGAGAGAGAGGTTAGACAAGGGTGAGTCTTGGCCCCTTTCCTGTTTTCATTATATATAAATAGTGTGGGGGAGGAACTTTTGGCAGCCTCAAAAGATCTCCCACAAATAGGAACGTGCCCCATCCCGGCCCTCCTCTATGCTGACGATGCCGTTCTCATGGCTCGCACTCCTCTGGCCCTACAGTCCTTGCTTACTAACTTCGTTGAGTATATGAAGGAACTCAGTCTCCAAGTTAATCAAACAAAAACCTTCATTATGAAGTGTGGGAAGAACAGCATGACATGTAGAGATGTAAAAATAAATGACACAAATATTGACTTTACTGACACCTTTTCCTACCTGGGGATTTTTTTTGATAGGGATGATTCATGGAATAAGGCCATTGCTAATAGGATGCTACAATTCAGTAAGGCATGTATGGGCCTCAGAAGGTTCGCGAGACGATTGGCCCCAACCCACCTGAGATAATGATGATGATCTATAAAGCTAAATGCCTTAGATTAGTACTTTATGGGGCGGGTATATGGGGACATAAGAAATGCGCAGATATGCAAATGATAGAAAATGAATTCTTCAGATATCTTCTATGAACCCCCAATAGTACATCAGTGTATGTATGCCATGCCGAATTGGGTGCTCCATTCCTTACAGATTTAATCAAGTTACAGCCAATCTAACTGTGGCAAAAAAAATTAGAAATCTGAACATACAGATTTCAATATTGAACGATAATAGGGGACTGTCTCAAATCAAGATCATATTCAACTGTCCCGTTGTTGGCCTATGTCCAGCGATTCTTTTGTGACATGGGCCACCCCGAATACTTTGAGAAACCTGAAACGCTAGAGTGCGTCAGCGGAAATACTCTAAAAACGGAAGGAATGACACATTTGGAAAGCATCAGATTGATGATTGAAGCCCCTAAACCTAGCGTTTTAAAAAATCAATTGATCTTAACTACTTTTAATATGCAATCTTATCTTAGAACTGTTTTAAACTCATGGCACAGGTTTGTTTTGACTCGCTTAAGGTTGGACATATTTAATCGATTAACTAGTTTCCCAAATATGAATGATTGGTCCATAAAATTGACAAATTGCCCATGTGACGTAACAACGTCCCAGAACACCATGCATGTGGTTTTGGTTTGTAAATTTTATAGTCAAATTAGGAAAGATATGTTTTACTGATGATTAGATCATTAGGTTTTACACAATGTTGCCCTGCATATCTATTTTTGCAGTCACTGCCTACGTTGGCGATTTGCTGTGGAATGTCATCCTTTTTATGGGCTGTTTTTTATGCCAGGAAGAAAATGTCATCAGATATAGTCTAGAAGGGGGCATAAGGCATTTATATCCAATGTGTCTTAGTAGTATGATGTACGTGACAAAGAGAATGTGCAACACAATCTGTAACACATTCTATCATTGCACTATCGATCATTGCACTATCGCACTTTAATGATTGCAATATTTTTTTATACATTTTTAACTCTGATTGAAAATTGGTAGTTATAGGTTTAACAATTTTAGTTTGTGTGGATGTTGTGTATCTCTGTTTATGCTTATATTTTTATCTTACGGTATGCAATGAAGATTCATGTATGTTTTGCGCAAATGCTTTTATGGATGTTTCTTATGCTTCCGAATAAAGTTATTGACTGTCAACTGTCACCTTACAATCTCAAAAAACAACAGACAATCATGGAAAGAAAGGTTGCAGCATAGACTGTGTTACCCAAGAATTAGAGAAATTACCATCTACTGTTTCAGAAATACCTTCAGCGGATTGGATAATCCATGGGTTTATTTCTCTGCCAGTATCAACATTCCACTTTCAATACTGCTTGCAATACCATCAAGTAGACAGATATGAAGCGCTAGGAGAAGGATATGTGCACAAGTCCTGGAATTTACCTTTTAGATATCGCTGTAGGAATGTCAAAACTGAGGTCTTTCTTAGCAGCTCAGACTGTGAGAGTACTTCAGGACATTCCTTGGTGTGCAGAGAAGTTTCATGTAATACGTCAATGGCAAGTTTGTCCTGCTATCTGAAGGTTTCTGGGAGTTATTTGATGTTGAATGATCAAGGCTGCTGCGGAATGAAACTAGGAATAGCCTATCTGGTGATGGTTTTTGCAGTTGTGACTTTTTGCACACAAGTTTTGTTTCAACCGCAGTTAGGGAGGCACCACTTTGGCCTTCAATAAAGCTTTCAAATGTGCACTTTGATGTTTTGAGCAGAATGAAAGCTTTACTGTTTCAGAAGGATGTGGCATTAACATCTGCAAGGGAGATGTTTGATCTTCAAGTTGCAAGGTCTTCCTCTGAGATTCAGTTGCTACTTTGCACTAGTTTCCGGTTATATTTTGGGGAGCGGGTGCACAGCATTTCTAACGTGTCTAGTACCGCTGGAGTGATATACTTTTTAAAAAAAATAAGCCCTGGTTTGGTTAGTACCTTCCAGACAGTTTTCTGAGTTAATCCATCGTTTATACACTCCATGCTTGGAAGCATTTTTGGAGATTTTCTGCTGGTCTGGTTCATAATTGTCAGGACTTTGCTATTATTTTTTTCTGCTCCTCAATGGATGTCTGATTAAGAGGTCAGATGGAACTAGCACTTCCACATGTGCTCCTTTGTTGTGAACACGTTATACTATGCTTTGGAGCACCCTTGCTTCAGGAACTAAATAAACACTGGTTCTTGTCTTTATGGCCTGCGTATCTACCCTGCATGGAGCCATTTTCTACTGTCTTCTGTGCACTTTCGAGTGTGCTCTGGATTTTTGCCTAGGAACGCATCTGGTTCAATCTTTGGAAATTGACCTGCTGGTGAGCCTGTTAGCAGCCCACTTGTACTGTTTGTCCTTTGCACTTGTTGTTGCTTCTAAATGCATTCTATGAACCTTCCTGGGATGCTTCTGCTCCTAGTGATCTGGGTCTTGACTCGGTTTCTGTGGATGTCGCACTGGCTACTCATCCATTGGCGGCTGCTGAAGTGGATGGATGGAAACATGTTTTCTCCATGGATCTGATTCAATGGGTGCCTCTGGAATCATGCCCTTGCCTTGGCACAGCTATGTTTCGTCTACCTCTTGGAACACACAAACAATCTGGCAGTTTGGAGTCATGGCACAATTTTTTATTTGGATTTTTAATTTTTGTGCAAAATTGTTTTTTAAATTGTTTTACGTATGCTTTTATCATTTTAATGATTTTAATGGCTTTCAGTATACTCTTTGTTTTAAAGAAGCATGATGCTTTTTTAGATTTTAGTACGGTTTCTTTATATTGATTGGCCCTCATATTTTATCCTTTGTCTAGGGATAGCTTTCTCAACTTCCATCTAAGAAGTGGATGTCACGTGGTCAGGATAGGCCTAGCAGAAACAGCACCATTTACATGCTCACTTTTCTTTAGTTGCCTTCTCTTTTACACACAATTACTTTTGACATACAGTTGCATGCGTGTCAATGCAGGATAACATTCTCTGAATTTCCATTGCCAACATTTTGACTTTGTTGGCACTTTATCACAATACATTCAATTCAAGGGATAAAGTTAACTGTACAAATGTCATATTTGTTATTTGTCTGGTTGGCGACACCGCTATCCAACCAGAATCAACAACTGCGGCCCAAACAGGGGTTGCAACATGGGCACATGGGTTCAATTGTTATATATACACACAGACACTTCCTTGTTTAGACAGAGGAGCACTCAGCTGACACTTCAGGGTTGCCACATGTCGGGATTCCAGCACAGCTGATTCCTGCGTACCAAAATGAGGGATGTCCAGCTCTACACCAAGATGGCAGCTTGATGACACTTACCCACAGGTAACAGGGAATTAGTCCACATGGCAGGGATTTAGCAGGTGACCCACCCCAGGCAAGACTAGGTTAGGGAGCGCTTGTTAGGAGTACATATATACACAGTACATATTTGCCTATATATATATATATATATATTCACTGAAAAAACCATAGGTTTCAGACACGTTATAGTTAAGAATTAGCATTTAAAAAACCTTTGAAATTCACTGAAAAACCATAGGTTTTAGGCACGTTATAGTTAGAAATTAGCATTTAAAAACCTTAGAAATTCACTGAAAAACCATAAGGTTTTAGGGACAGTTATAGTTAGTTGGACATTGCACTCGTACAAAACCCGTGAAATTCCCCCGTTATAGTTAGTTCAGGTAACTATAACTCGCGCCCCGCAATGCACTGCTGATGACGTCACATATTACATCACTCATGACATGGTCAGTGACATCACTGATGACATCACTGATGACATCTCAAATGACATCACTGATGACATCATCCAGTGACTGTGTGTTTCTGTAAAGTTTAAATATGTTTAATATATATAGGGAAAGGCGTATTGAAGAATGAGTGGGTGTAGAAGCGCCTGAATGGATGATTTAGTAGGTGCGTGACTGAGTCTATAAGTGAGTGATTAAACGTATCTTACTGGATGCATGGGTGAGTGACTAAACTGTGTGAATGTCTGTATCCGTCTGTCTGTTGTTGTGCAAGCAGCTGCATGGGTTTCTGACTAGCTAAATGAGTGTCTATATGGGTTATGGATTGGTTCTCTGAGTATCTGTATGGGTGCCTCAGTGTTTGTGTGGGTGGGGTGTGTGTGACTCTGTGCATAGATGTGTGAGTGGGTGATTCACTGGGTGCATGGTTTCAAGAGTGCGTCTGTGATGGACTGTATGGGTGGGTGAGTGTGTGTATGGGTGTGTTAGTGATTGAATGTATATCTCAGTGGTACATGTGTGAGTAACTACATATGTGAAAGGCAGTATATATGTGTGTTGGAGTATATAAATGGCTATAAGTGAGAGTGTGTGATTGTGAGAGTGGCTATATGGATGAGTGTGTGCTTGCATCAGTGATTGCATAGGAGCGTAAGAATGTGCTAGTATTTTTATGAGTAAGTGAGCTGGTGTGTATAACTGTATAGGTGAGTAAATTGGAGTGTGATTAATTATTTGCATGACTGACTAGGTGTGTGAGTACCTCTATGGATGAGTTGCGTTGTGTGAGTGTTTATATAGGTGTTTGAGTGCATATGATAGTCCTGTACTGAGTGACTGTAAGTATGAGTGACTGTACGGGTGAGTGAGTAGAAGTGTGTGTGTAGACCTAAGAATCAGTGAGTGGGTATGTACTTATTGGCATTGGAGTGTGTATGGTTTTGAGAATGGCAGTCTGTAATTTAGAGTGGGTGTATCAAAACTTATATTAGGGTGTGAGAAGATGCATTAAATTCTCACATGGATGATGTCATCAGTGATGTCATTTGAGATATCATCAGTGATGTCATCAGTGATGTCACTGACCATGTCATGAGTGATGTAATATGTGACGTCATCAGCAGTGCATTGCGGGAGCGCGAGTTATAGTTACCTGAACTAACTATAACGGGGAATTTCACGGGTTTTGTACGAGTGCAATGTCCAACTAACTATAACTGTCCCTAAAACCTTATGGTTTTTTCAGTGAATTTCTAAGGTTTTTTAAATGCTAATTTCTAACTATAACGTGCCTGAAACCTATGGTTTTTTCAGTGAATTTCAAAGGTTTTTTAAATGCTAATTCCTAACTATAACGTGTCTGAAACCTATGGTTTTTTCAGTGAATTTCAAAGGTTTTTTAAATGCTAATTCCTAACTATAACGTGTCTGAAACCTATGGTTTTTTCAGTGAATTTCAAAGGTTTTGTAAATGACAATTTTTAAATGTATTAATTGTTATATTTATTTTTTTGATACTGATTTACAACATTTTTTTAAACTATTTATTTTTAGATATTTTATTTTTTAAATTACATTGTAATTACATTATACATTACATTACAAAATATACTTTCTCAGAATGAATTACTTTAGTTTAAATACTTTGCAAATAGGCAATAGACTTTTAAGTACAGTAGTTACAGTTGTTGCAATGGGCAACACAATTTCAAAACAAAGCAACATTGAGCTCAATGTGAATTTCTAGTTAAATGCAATTAGTTACTTTATGGATTACTTTTCTAACCACAGGACTGGATCCTAGATTCAGTCCTGGGACATCTCCTGTAAACAGTTGAGTAAAAGCGTTTTGGTTACAGTAGTGATTTTTAAGGAATATTATTGTATTTTAAAAGTTGACACTTAGAAACTTTTTCATATAGAATCACCAATGTTATCCTATGGGAGGAAATTCACTTAGCAGGTAAGTAGTGTTATCGTTACTTTTTCTTACTCAGTGGTGGATCCTGGAACCAGCACTGGTGCATCTCCTGTAAACAGTTGAAAGAATGCGTTTAAGTCACACATGCGATTTTTAAGGAATATTTGTAGTTTGTGAAAATCGACACTTTGAAACTTTTCTGCTGAAAACCAGACAATGGATTCCTATGGAAGGAAATTCAAGTTACTGGTAAGTACGGTTAGAATTACTTTTTCAGGGTCAGTGCTGGGCTAAAAGATGCAGCACTGGGTTCTCTCCTGATAACAGGTGAGTAAATCGGAATTCATAGTTCGGCTGATTTTAGAGAAATATTATAAAGTTCCAAAACTCCACACTTAGAAGAATTTCCAAGTGAAACCAGTCAATGTTAGCCTATGGAAGGAAATTCAAGTTACTGTTCAGTACGGTTAGAATTACTTTTCAGGGTCAGTGCTGGGCTAAAAGATGCAGCACTGAGGTTCTCTCCTGATAACAGGTGAGTAAATCGGAATTCGTATTTCGCCTGATTTTAGAGGAATATTTGTATGTTTCAAAAATCGACACTTAGAAACTTTTTCAGCAAAAAGCAGGCAATGATATCCTATGGAAGGAAATTCAAGTTACTGGTAAGTACGGTTAAAATTACTTTTCAGGATCAGTACTGGGCTGAAAGATGCAGCACTGAGGTCTCTCCTGATAACAGGTGAGTAAATCGGAATTCGTAGTTCGGCTGATTTTAGAGGAATATTTGCACAATGGTGAAGGAAGGGGTGGGGCCTAAGGTGACATGTCTGCAAACACGCCCTGTGGCGCGCTTTTAAGTTGGACAATTAATTCCTCCTCAATCCCGAGGGTCCCTAGGGGCCAACTAGCCCACCAGGTACCTCCAGTATGCGCCAGGGGCTGCGTTGCAGAGAGGTGTTCAGAGGCCACGCCCCTTTTACAACACTCTGCAACGCAGCTCCGTGGCGCTTACTGGAGGTACCTGGTGGGCTAGTTGGCCCCTAGGGACCCTCAGGATTGAAAAGGAATTTATTCCCCATCTTAAAACGCGCCACGGGGCCTGTTTGCACACATGTCACCTGAAGCCCCGCCCTCCCTTCACCACTGTGCAAACGCGCCCCGTGGCGCGTTTTAAGTTGGGGGATTAAGTCCACTTGAATCCTGAGGGTCCCTGGAGTCCAACTAGCCCACCATATACCTCCAAAAAGCGCCACAGAGCTGCGTTGCAGAGAGGTGTAAAAGGGGCGTGGCCTCTGTACACGTCTCTGCAACGCAGCCCTCTGGCGCATACTGGAGGTTCCTGGTGGGCTAGTTGGCTCCCAGGGACCCCCAGTATTCAAGGGGAATTGCTCTCTTCTGCAAACGCGCCAGGGGGCGCGTTTGCAGAGTACTGCAGGGAGGGGGCGGGCTCTCCGGCACGATGCCGGTCGTTTTTTTTTTATTTTTTTTTAATGGGAGGGGGCTGCGTGGCCCCCCTTCCCTTGCCCACTTTTGGCCCCGGGGACCCCATCCCCCAGGGCCTGAGCATTTTATTTTTTTTATTTAATAAAAAAGAACGGGAAGGGGGCCGCGTGGCCCCCTTCCCTGGGCCTGTATTGGCCCCGGGACCCCATCCCCCGGGCATGGCCTCGATTTTTTATTTTTATTTGGAGGGGGGCTGCGTGGCCCCCTCCTCAGGCCATTTAAGGCCCCGGGGACCCCATCCCTCGGGGCCGGCCTTGCACTTTTTTTTTATTTTTTTAAATTTGGGGAGGGGGCTGCGTGGCCCTTCTCCCTGGCCACTTATGGCCCCTGGGACCCCATCCCCCGGGCCTGGCCTCTGGTTGGGGACTGTGGGGGTCCCCAATCCCCCACAGTCCCAGCCGGCTCCCCGCCTCCTGCGCGAGCCGGCATTGCTTTCCACATGGGGAGCAGCTAACATGCTGCTCCCCATGTGGAAAGCATCAGCTTTGGGATATTGGAAGCGAGAGCAGGTTTCCTGCTCTCTCTTCCAATATCCAAAGCAAGTTTGCAATGACAGGACGGAGCCGCGAGGCTCCCGTCCTGTCATTGCAAACAGCAGTGTCCCGGGGTAGGCACCCCGGGACACTGCAGGAGCCGGCCCTGGGGGTGGCGGTCCCCAGGGCCATCACTGGCTCCAGGAGGGGGCCGCGCGGCCCCCTCCCACATTTTCAAAGCCCCGGGAGGTGGTGGTCCTCGGGCTTCGGGGGTCCAAAACGGACCCCATTTTTAATTTTTTAGTGCCCCGGGAGGTGGCGGTCTCGGGCGTGTGGGGGCTGGAGCCCCCCACACAGGTTAAAAATAAAAAAACAGAAGCCCCGGGAGGTGGCGGTCCTCGGGCAGCGGGAGGGCAAAGAGCCCTCCCGCACCATTTTTGTTAAAGCCCCGGGGGTGGCGGTCCTCGGGCTTGGGGGCCCTTAGAGGCCCCCCATACATAAATTGAACCCCTCACCATGCCCCCGGGACTTGGCCCACCCGGGGCAATTAACATCGAGCGCGGGAGACCGCGCTCGATTTTTTTTTCGGCAGGATCCGCGCACCCTGAGCGCATCCTGCCGATTTTTTTTTTTTTAAATGCTTTTTGCCCAGGGGTCCTTGTGGGACCCCTGAGCAGGCCTAGGGGTTAGGGTGTTTCTACCCTGCTCCCTTTGTGCGCTTTGCGCACTTAGTTTCTGTCCCTCGGTTCTACCGAGGGATAAAATGGCTGCCAACACTTCCTGAATCGGAATGTTGACAGCCAGCTGACAGCCAATTAGTATGCAGCTCGTGATCGGGAGGGTACGCGGATCCTACTCGGCCATAGATATATATGTGACTTTACTTTTGATTTTCTCAGGAACTACTGAACGGATTTACACCATTTAAGCAAAAGGCACCAGTCTGAACCAAGGGCTACCTCTTTGCCAAATTTGGTGTAATTCCGTTCAGCAGTTCGGGCTGTAGCTGCGACTAAAGGTTCCTATGGAAAAATGAATGGGGAAAACGCGTTTTGGGACCCCCTTTTTCTCGGCCCCCGCTTGACGAATCAACCCAAGACTTTCAGGGTAGGAGCAGAGCACCCCAACAAGTTGGAAACTTTCACGAAGATTCGTCAACCGGCGCCAACGTTATTTCAAATAGAATGTCGCGGATTTCCTATGGATAATAGGTCCTAACTATAACTATCTACTGGCGACCGCCAGTAGATAATATATATATATATATATATATATGTATTTTCACTGAAAAAAACAAAGGTTACAAGGACATTATAGTTAAGGTGATATTTCACTCGTACAAAACCATAGAAATTCCGCAGTTATAGTTAGCTGAGCTAACTATAACCCACGCCCCCGCAATGCACTGCTTATGACCTCATATATTACATCACTCATGACATGGTCAGTGACATCACTGATGACATCTCAATTGACATCACTGATGACATCATCCACAAAATCTCTGATGCAGCCACTCACTCCCCCATGTGACCATTCATACACCCACTCCAACCTCCACACTATCATTCTCGAAACCATTGACACACCCATACCAGTATGTACATATCCACTCACTGATTCATAGGTCCACATACACATCCACTCAGTCACATATACAGCCACCCATACACCCACTCACTCACCATTACAGCCATTGATATATCCACTCATATAGCCATATAGCCTTCACACACTGTCAGTCACTCATAGAGCTACTCACACACCTACTCACTCACCTATAGAGTCAATCAGACAGCCATTTACTCACCTATAAAGTTTAACACACTCCCACTCACTTATTCATACAGATGCTAACATATAATCACTGACCCATGCAGACCCTCATACACGTACTCACTAAGCCTTACAACCACTATCACAATCCCTCACTCACACATACAATCACTGATATACTCTAAGACTTACCTATACTGCCTTTCACATATCCAATTACTCACCCATATGCAACTGACACATCCATTCACTCACAGACAACCATAGACACACTCAGTCACTTATACAAACCTTCTCTTACACTCACTAACCCATACACCCACTGACTCACACAGTCACTCATTCAGACTGAT
The DNA here is from genome assembly GCA_963921515.1 of Calotriton arnoldi. Classification (NCBI taxonomy): domain Eukaryota; kingdom Metazoa; phylum Chordata; class Amphibia; order Caudata; family Salamandridae; genus Calotriton; species Calotriton arnoldi. Next base: position 130,277 of record CAWUFW010016646.1, on the reverse strand, counting down.
ACAGACATTCAGACAACCTAGTCAGTGACCCATACATTCACTGAGATAACTAATCTCTCACTTATACAATCAGTCACACACCTACTGAATCATCGATACAGGCACTCATGCACCCACTGATTCATCAATACACCTTGCTGTATATATATTTAACACTCTCACCTTTTAGAAATGCTCACAGTCACTGGAGGATGCCATCAGTGATGTCATCAGTGATGTCACTGACCATGTCATGACTGATGTAATATGTGAGGTCATAAGCAGTGCATTGCAGGGGTGCAAGTTATAGGTAACTCAGCTAACTATAACTGCTGAATTTCTATGGTTTTGCACAAGTGAAATATGAGCCTAACTATAATGCCCCTGTAACCTTTGGTATTTCAGTGAATTTCTAAGGTTTTTTAAATGCTAATTCCTAACTATAACTTACCTGTAACCTTTTTTTCAGTGAATTTCCATGGTTTCTAAGTAGCAATGGTCTTTGCAGAATGGTGTGGAAAGGGGACGGGGCCTCTGACCAGCTGTCAAAAATACTGCTGAGTAGGACTTATAGAAGGTACCAGGAGGGCTTCTTGGTCCCCAAGGTCCGTTAGCATCAAAGAAAACTTTATTCCCCAACCTCTAGTGTGCCAGGAGTCGTGTTTGCAGAGTGGTGCAGATAGGGAATGTGGCCTCAGAACACCTGTTAGCAAACTGACTGTGTGGAACTTTCTGGAGTTAACAAGAGGGATACTTGGCCCCCAAATACCCTCAATAGCCAAGGGGACTACATCCCCAAACTAGTACTATGCCAGGAGGCATGTTTGCAGAGTGATGCAGAAAGGACGTCCTTGATGATTGCACACGTAGTGCCTGTATGATTCTATGAATGCCATTGCCAAGGACAGACTGCGAATACAGGGTGTTTTGACGAAGTGTAAAACACATATATAGACATATTTGACAAAAAGTTTCAGTGTAGCTATTTAGTAAGATACTAGTGTTTCTTTCCCCTTTGTATTCATTTGTCGAAATAACTACATCTAAAATGTATTTTCCTTCTTCACAGCAACACCGAAGGTCGCAATGACATCAGTAGACACAAATACAAATGGAAAAGTGTAAAATAGATATATAGACATATTTTGCACAAAATTTCAGTCTTGCTGTTTAGTAAAATATTTGTTTAACTTTATTATAACAACATATTTGTAAAAAAAACATCAGTTTCAAAAAAATAACTTTCAGCATCTGAACTCACGAACACAACATAACTTTCAAACAAACATCAAACTATCCATTGTTACCCAAACTCATGGGGAATCAAAAACTGCTGCAAAACTAGTGCAATGCACAATATGTGACAGGACCCTCTCTATAGGGAAGAACAAAAAATATTTATGTGGGACGACGTCCATCTCATATTATCTTAAAACTTATCGTCAAAAACGTCTCCAACTGGCGATCTACAAGAGGGAAGCAGGAGGACCATCTACATCAGTGGCAGTAGCAATAATACCCGGCCAGAAAGTCCCTTTAGAGCATAGATACAACATTTTTCTGAGGGGCCGCAAAGTATGGTCTGTGGTGAGCCAGAGGGCTGTGCAGATGGTAGCAGGATGGGAGTGGGGCTTTGTGGTTGGTTAAATGTTGCACTGTACTTTATTAGATTATTTCCCTTTACTTCAGTTAGCTTGTAAAGAAAAGCTTCCCCATTTATTAACATCTTTCTGAATGTTAGTACTCTCTGAAGTAAACAGCAGCCTAGTGATGCTGTTAACCCGGGGCTGCATGTGAAGGTCAGGAAGACCGCAGGCAGCACCCTGGCCGTACCTTGAGTATCACTGCTTTAGAGGTACAGACTACTACAACAGATAAGGCTCCACAGTTGTCCAGAATGGCCACGTATTGCATGGACTGTAGTGTTGTTACAACAGCTGGTGAGCAGTGTGTTACAGTTATTCATAATGCTGCCAAAATTCATAAATGGTATTTTTCCCCCTTTTATATTTTTTGCACATTTCATAAGAGGAGTGATTGAGCAGCAAGAAGGCAATGCAAAGCTGAAGGACCCTCAACTTCAATAGCAGCACAATACAGAAGAGAAGAGAGTCCATTCAAAAGTCTAATCTCAACTTTGAGATTTGGCTCCACAGTTTTCCCCGATGGCATCATACTGTATGGATTGTGGAGTTGTAGTTAGTAATGGAGAGCACTCTATAAAGGCTCTTCACAATGCTGGAAAGAATAATAAATGTTGATGTTTTTTTATTTTTGCCCTTAATAGTTTTTCTACATTAGCAGGCATTTTATTATCTTACAAAAGGGTATCTAATATCCATGTGTTGTTCATTTTATAATCTTACAATTTTTTTCTACCACTACTTGCATATAACTTGCTGTATAGACAAGTCAAACCATCCCTCTACAAATAAATACACAGGTAACTTTTGCCAGTTATAATAATCAACTTTTTCACTTTTTATATATATCAACAGTCTGTGTTTAAATCTTCTAGTAAATACATCAACAACATATGCAAACATACTCTGTTTTTTTACATAACACTGTGCTACATTTTGTAATCTCTTTTGTAAAATTATTAACTATAATATATGTGTCTTGCTCTGCAACTCCTCCTCTTAACAACTCTTCATTCTCCCTAGAATCCTGCTCAGGACCAAAGAAATAAAACTACACATCACCACAAACCTTTTCTGCATGTGCCACCCTACCATGCAAAAGTGCTCTACTTATTTCTCCTAAACACAAAGCAGGAGTTTTCACATAATACAGCCTCCTACCTAAAGTTTGCATTGTTGAGTGGTATAACTTATTTTGTGTTTTAAACTTCCCCTTGGAAAGATACGTAGGAATTTTCTTAATATATCAATGGATTGCTGTCTAATACTAGAAACACTACTACAATTCTATTTATATACAGTACCCCGACTACGCCTTCCTTGTACCTCTTCTGTAATAACTTCTACATTTCTAGGTACCATCACCTCTTTCACTCTAGGACTACCATTCTTCATTTCATAACATTGTCCTCTTTAATCAATAGCATGAACTAATTTGTTATCTTGGAGATAGCTTTATTCATTAAAGAAAGGCTCTGCACAAGAAGTATGTATCCATTCTCCACTAAAAACTATACCACATTTACTTCTATTCACTAATCTTTGCTTCTGGTTTTGTCTCCTCATGCAAAACACTATTTTGTCAAGAATCTTCATTCTATTTACAATCAAAATGAAAAGCTTCCTCTTCAAAGCAAAGGCCTTATCAACTACTCTCTCAACTTGTTCTGTCTGTTCCTCTGCATCTCTTCTTCTTCTACACTTTTTTAAATTTAACACTAATTTTACAAGGCTGTAACTATGCAATCATTATAACATTTGCGCAGAACCTATGCAGCCATCTACACACCCACTTACAACCCATGCAGTCATTGAAATAATGAGGCACATGCATGCACTAATGAAACACTCAGGCTCTACTCATGCACTCATGTAATTATGTAGAGAGTACCATTGTAGTAAGCCTATCACCCATATTGTCTAAAGACCACATGTTCATCAGTAAAACTTGTAAATACATGGGTTTGTGGTTGAATACATCAATACTCCCTGGATGATTGAATGAGTGCATATGTAGTGCCTAGGTGATTCCATGAGGATACAAGTAGTGCCTAGATGATCCCCTGAGTATGCCGTAACTCCATGGGTTATTCCATATCTGCATACATACTGGCTGCATGTTTGCATGAGTATACCACTAGTATCTGGGGGTTTGGATGAGTGCATGAGTAGAGCCTGAATGATTCGACAAGTGCATGACTAATGCCTCAATAATTCAATACATGCATCGATACTGGTAGGATGATTAATTGAGTGCAACTCTAGTGCCCATATGATTGCAAGAGTGCATACATATTATATAGGTGATTTATGCAGTGCATGGATAGTGCATACATGATTGTTTAAGCCCATACATAGCAGCTAGCCTATTGGATGAGTGGATGAATAGTGTTTCAGGGATTGGATGCAGCCCATGTGTTTATGGTTGACTGAACAGGTAGTGCCTGGATGCTTACATAACTACATGGGTAGTGCCCGGAGGATTGCATAAGTGCATCAGTAGTGCCTACCTAATTAGATGAGTTCATGACTAGTGTCTGAGTGACTGCATGATTCCATTGTTAAAGCTTGAGAGATTGGATGAAAGTAAGTATACTGCTGGGGTGATTGTATTAGTGCAAGACTATTGGCTCAGTAATTAAATGACTGCATAGGTACTGGATGAGTGATAGGTTTACTACAATGGTGCTCTCTACGTTATTACATGAGTGCATGAGTAGAGCCTGAGTGTTTCATCAGTGCACACGTGTGCCTCAGTATTTCAATGACTGCATGGGTTGTATTGGGTATTTAGATGACTGCATGACTTGTAAGTGGGTGTTTAGATGGCTGCATAGGGTCTGCACAAATGTTATAATGGTTGCATAGTTATAACCTTGTTAATTGTATAAGTCACTAGATAGTACCTAGGTGATTAGATGAATGTATACGTAGCGCCTGCATAATTCAATGACTACATAATTTCTGCCTGCCTGATTGCAAGAGTACATGTATAGTTTCTGGATAATTGAATAAGTCCATGGATAGTGAATCACTGATTTGATGACTGCCTGAGTAGTGGCTGGGTGATTCCATGAGTGCCTGAATACTGCCTGACTGACTGGAAAAGTACCTTCATTGATCTTAGATACATAGCAGTTGTCACTATATCTCGGAATCATTGGTTATCTCCTTCTGTCAGTATCAAACTACCTGTTTTACTGTATACATGCTTTTCTTCTGAGCGATGTGTGAGTGAAATCTAGGTATCACACTTAATATATAATTGCAAACTTGGCCCTCTAGAAGCATACATTCCTTTGTTACTGAGCGTCCACTTGCATCAGTAAGTTTCTAAAACAGAAAACAACATTTTGAAATTTTTCAAAGCAGCACAAAACCTTTTGTGAATGGCATGCCTACATGATTTCTCAAATACTTCTGCTTCTAAAACGTATATTCAGTATATCTCAAACAAAAGTTACACTCGAAATGAAGCTAGCACAAGACTTCTCGAGGCATTCTGCACTATTAATTCTTCTCAATTTGAAACAAACCATGTTTAAAGAAAAATTCTACCCTCACCATATACATGAAATTTTAATCAGCCTTGCCGAACATACATCACCATGTAAACATATATGCGATTTCTTAATAGATGTATACCTTCAAGCCATCTTTCCCAAAATATATACCTCTCTGCATCTTTAAACAAACTCAAAAGTCCCACTGTATATATAGCTACATTCAAGCACAAAAACTATATCTAAGCATATGCAAAGTGGTCATATAAGTTAAAAACCACATTGACAAACACTTCCCAATATATACCTAACAAGTATTACTTCTTTCTAATTCATATACAGGCAGACAACTTGTTCTCAGCTTTGATTTCTCACTACACTATTCCTGTTTAATAATGTTACTAAAAGTACTACACTCCCAGAATGCAAATGACAGATGTATCTGTTCTGCACATGATGTTTAGACTTTTAAAACATTCTTAGTTCCTCGTTGCAATTTTCCACAAAGCTATACTGTTATTTTCAATAAAATACGCAATGTAATATATAGGCACTAATTTATTGTTCTCTTACTTTCCAAAACATTCACAACTAACCTCATAAACACAGACCCTCTAATCGATACAGTTCATCTCATATATTTTTTCTCATCACTGTGATACTCCTTTTAATCAAACTCCCATATACATCTTAATTTCTAATGTACATTTTTTAAATAATTACAAAGTTAAATACATACCACTGAATTCAGTTTGTAGATTATATTGTTGTTTTAGTCTTTCTGCATAGTTTGAACACTGTTAAGATTTGTAAAAACTAAGCACAAGAATGGTACACCACTCTCATACAAAGCAAGTCTAACATGGCAACCTCTTCAACTTTACACTCTATCATCATGAGAAAGGTAGCAAATGAAATCATGTCTTTCATTTTAGACTACTGCATCTCCACTTGTGAATGGTAAGCATCTGTTAACCCGTTTCCCTCTCTTTCGAAACGAGGTTCCTGCAGCCGCGTTTTCACAATGTATTTGCAGTCATCGCTGAGTAATCGCAAAAAAACGGGTGTTCAAACCGATATCTGGCTTCATTTTTCTGAAATTTAAATACTACACAACAGTTTATTACATAGTCCTGAGTTGGAAATTAAAACTTGCAATTACTTACATTGTGTCATCACTCCTCAACTTTTCAAAAACATGTTCTGTCTCTTTAACGCCCTTCCCCCCAATACAGTCTTAGCTCAGTGTAGCTGGAAACCCAGTGGAACCAGTAGTTCAAATGTTCACAGCACATTTTAGAAGGAACATTCTGCTTTCAAATAAGATACAGCAGGTGCGGTTTACTCCACAGGTTCAAAAGCATTTAATTGTCTGTATTGTGTTTCTTTTTTTGAATAACAGCCAATAATAAGACTTCTTTCTGAGTCATCCAACACGCTACCCAACTTTATTCACTTTCATGCTGACATTATCCAATGAAATATATATATACATTTTTTCTAAAAAACACCTCAATTTTAACCGCTTTTTCTTTGGAAATCTACCTCATTCAGCTCCAGTCTTTGCCTGACTACTATTGCTCCTTCACTTCAAAATGCTTACAGTATGGATTGTTGGCCACAGCTACATCTATTGGGCTAAAGGGGCTGCAAAAAAGAGAGGTATTGACAGGGACTTGGGTTCACCAAATGTGCAGATTATGTGGTTTGCCCAGTGAGGGTTAAAGTTTCATCAGCTGCTGGCTTTGGTTAAATCCATTGTGGATTCCCAAGCTCCTCACATCATGATTGTGTACTGTGGTGGCAATGACCTAGGCACATTGACTGAGGTAGGGCTGGAAATCCTAATGAAAGAAATCCTTGCAAAATTGATATGGGTTTTTCCTCACACTGTCTTTGTGTACTCTAATATATGCCAAAGACAGGAATGAAAGTGGTCAAATCAATTCTGTCCACAGATTGACAAAGCCAGGAAACATGGTAATAAAACTGTTTCTGTATTCTTCAGAGACCATCGCATAAGCTGTATCTATAACAACAATCTGCGTTTTGACATGCATTGAATTTATAGAAATGATGGAGTACATTTTACAGATGAAAGCAACATGGTGTTTTTAAGTAACCTGTAACTCTGCATCAAGTCTTATGTGGAGCAGCCATGTACACACAACCAACACAGCTGCTCTTGTCAGAGCCACCCTAGTACCCGAAATATGGTGAAGTTTTTTTCGAAAGTTTTTTTTTTCTTAAGCTTTTGGGGATTTTCACGACGACATCGCGATCCTCCCGGACACGCCGCAAAAACTGAATACAAACTCAGACATTCAATGGCCACCAACACATCCAAAAATAATATGTAAAAATATCCATTCTGAACATTGCCCTACACACATTACTATAAACATACTTTTTTAAAGCATGTTTAAACTCATATTTTTGTACTAAGTTTCTTTAAAAACAATCTTTCAGACCTATTTTCCGCTTTCGTGGTTATTCGGGACGTCGCGATGACGTCATTAACCACGGTGATCACGCCTTTCCTATAAAGTGAAAACACATATTTGCACACACATTACAGTATTCTACACACTCAATCAATCAATCAGGAGTTTGTTAAGCGCGACTACTCACCCGTAAGGGTCTCAAGGCGCTGAGGGGGGGTGCAGGATCCATTCCATCAAGGAGGGGGTCTGTCGAAGAGCCAGGTTTTGAGGTTTCTTGCGAAGATGGGGAGCAATGTTGTCTGTCTGAGGTGGAGCGGAAGGGTGTTCCAGGCTTTGGCCGTGAGGAAGGAGAAGGTGCGGCCTCCCGATCTGGTCTTTCTGGTGCGGGGGACCATGGCGTAGGAGAGCTGGGCTGATCGTAGGGTCCTTTGGGGTGCGTGGAATTTGAGTTGGCTGTTTAGGTATGCTGGTCCGGTGCCAGGGAGGGCCTTGTGTGCGTGGGTGAGTATCTTGAAGGTGATTCTCGCCTCGACAGGGAGCCAGTGGAGTGTGCGCAAGTGCTGGGAGATGTGGCAGTGTCTTAGCAGGTTGAGGACCAGTCTTGCGGCGGCGTTCTGGATGTTCTGTAGCTTGCGGGTGAGGTTTTTGTTTATTCCGGCGTAGAGTGTGTTGCCGTAGTCGAGTCTGCTGGTGACCAGGGCGTGAGTGACGGTCTTTCTGTGTTCGAGGGGGATCCATTTGAAGGTCTTACGAAGGAGGCGGAGGGTGTGGAAGCAGGAAGACGAGACGGAGTTGATCTGGTGGTCCATTTTGAGCTCGGAGTCTAGGATGATTCCCAGGTTGCGTGCGTGGTTCGTGGGCGTTGGCGGGTTTCCGAGGGCGGGGGGCCACCAGGTGTTGCTCCAGGCATCGGGGTTTGGGCCCATGATGAGTACTTCTGTTTTGTTGGTGTTTAGTTGTAGGCAGCTGTTTTTCATCCATTTGGCGACGGCTTCCATGCCTTCTCGAAAGTTGTGTCTGGCGATGTTGGGTTCGTTGGATAGGGAGAGGATGAGTTGGGTGTCGTCTGCTTACGACACAATGTTGAGTCCGTAGGCTCCGACGATGGGGGCGAGTGGAGCTATGTAGACGTTGAAGAGCGTCGGGCTGTGGGAGGAGCCCTGGGGGACTCCGCAGGTGGTCGGTGTTGGGTCTGAGAGGAAAGGTGGGAGTCTGACCCGCTGCGTTCTGCCAGAGAGGAAGGAGCGGATCCAGTCGAGGGCCTTGTCCTGGATTCCTGCGTCGTGGAGTCTGCATATTAGGGTGCAGTTAGAGACTGTGTTGAACGCCGCTGAGAGGTCGAGGAGGATGAGGGATACTGTTTCTCCTTTGTCCAGTAGGGTGCGGATGTCGTCTGTTGCGGCAAGGAGGACGGTTTCCGTACTGTGTTTTTTTCTGAAGCTGGATTGGGAGGAGTCGAGAATGTTGTGCTCTTCGATGAATGTGGCGAGTTGGCTGTTGATGGCTTTCTCAATGACTTTCGCTGGGAACGGGAGCAGGGAGATAGGTCTGTAGTTTTTGAGGTCGGTGGGGTCCGCCGAGGGTTTCTTCAGGAGGGGGTTGATCTCGGCGTGTTTCCAGTTGTCGGGGTAAGAGGCGGTCGCCAGGGATGGTGTGGCGGATAATGGGTGCGATGGTGTCGGCGCTCTGTTGAAGATGTGGTGGGGGCAGGGGTCCATGGGGGCCCCTGAGTGGATTGACTTCATTGTCTTCAGTGTGTCTTCGGTGGTGAGGGCTGTCCAGTTGTCAATCGCTGCTTTCCGGGTGTCTGGGTGGTTGGTGATGTTCAGTGTGTTGGTTGTCTTCGTCGAAGTTGTCGTAGATGCTCTTGATTTTGTGGTGGAAAAAGGTGCTGAGTTTGTCGCAGAGGTCTTGTGAGGGAGGGATGTCAGTAAACTCGCTGGTGGGTTGGGCGAACTCCTTGATGATGTTGAAGAGTTCCTTGCTGTCGTGCGCGTGGGTGGAGATTCTGACTTCGATCGCTTTTTTCCTCGTTTCTCTGATGAGTTGGTGGTGGGCTTTGGTGGCGGCTCTGAAGTTGTTGTGGGCTTCTGTGGATTTGGTGTTCCTCCAGGCTTTTTCGAGGCGGCGGCAAGTGCGTCTGGACTCTCAAAGTTCGTTGGTGAACCGTCCGGCTTTCTTGGCGTGGGTATTGTTGTTTTTCTTGAGGGGGCCTATGGTGTTGGCGTTATCCGCGATCCATCTGTGCAGGGTTCAGGCTGCGGTGTTGGGGTCATCGTTTTCCGTGATGGTTGGGTTGGAGTTGTTGAGTGAGGAGGTGAGCTGGTCGTCGGTGATTTTGGTCCAGTTTCTTTGTGGGAGCAGGTGTTGGTGTCTGTGGATGGTAGGTGTTCTGAAGGTGAAGTGGACGCAACGATGGTCGGTCCATGTGAGTTCGGTGGTGTGGCTGAAGGTGATGGAGTTTCCTGTAGTGAAGAGGGGGTCGAGGGTGTGTCCTGCTGAGTGCGTGGGCTCGGTCACGATCTGGCAAAGTCCAATGTTGTGGAGGTTGTCGAGGAGGGATGCGGTGTTGGGGTCCAGTTGGTTGTTGAGGTGGAAGCTGAGGTCTCCCAGCAGGGTGTAATTGGTGGATGCGATGGCCTGCGGGGAGATGATGTCCGTGATGGAGTTGGCGAAGGGTCCGCGGGCTCCAGGGGGTCGGTAGATGAGGGTTCCTCGGATGGTGGCGGTGGGGCTGGCCAGTATCTTGAAGTGAAGGTGTTCCATCAGGTCTGTGTGCTCGTCGGGGAGTGTGCTCAGGCGGAGGGTGGATTTGTGGACGACGGAGATTCCTCCTCCCGGGCGGGTGGGGCAGTCTTTCCTGGAGATCTTGTATCCTTGGGGGATGGGGATGGCGATGGCGATGGCGATGTCCGGTCACGAGGTGGTGTTGGTCCAGGTTTCGGTGAAGAAAGCTATGTCTGGGGTGGTGCTGTCGAGGAGATCCCAAATTTCGATGGCGTGTTTGTGGAGGGATCGGGCGTTGAGGAGGATGCATTGCAGGGTCTTCGGTTCGGGTGTGTTCTTGCAGTCGGGTTGTGCTGGGTCCATGTTCCTTGCGGTGCTGTAGGTTTGTCGGCAGCGGTGACAGCTGAAAGGTCCGTGGGTGTTGGCCGGCGAAGCTGGCTTGCAGTTGTTGTTGCAGCCTGGGTTGAGTGTGTGGAGTGATGCTGGGCTGTAGCTTTGGCGGTGCGGAGGTCCAGGGTTCCTGGCGCTGGTCGCGGTCGGGTCGCGGACGGGCACAGACAGGCTTGCCTTTGGCGCGCCTTTGGCACGCCAGTGGCGTGGCCGCACAGCGGCCACCATTAAGTAGGAGTCGGGGAGGGCTGGACAGCTGGGAGGCGGGAGCGGGGAGGGGAGCTGGATTGGGCAGGTCGCGCTGGTCGTGCTGTGGGGGAGGGGCCATGGGGCAGCAGCGGCGGGGAAAGGAAACGGGCGGGAAAGGAAAGGAAAGGAAGAGTAAAGGGGGCTAAAGGAGATAAAGTGGAATTAGGCGAAAAGGTAGAGACAGTGCAAAAAAGTGCAGAACAGAGAATAACAGAGGGAGAAAAAAACAAGTGAAAAACGGGGAGGAGAGCGGAGCGAGACAAAGGAGGCAGAGGAAGTTATAGGAAATAGAGTGGAATAAGGAAAAAAGTAGAGAAAGTGCAAAAAAGTGCAGAACAGAGAATAACAGAGAAAGAAAAATACGAGTGAAAAACGGAGGGAGAAGAAAACAAAACGAGTGAAAAACGGAGGGGAGGCAGAGCAGGACAAAGGAGGCAGAGGTCCACTGGACCACCAGGTTTGAGGCGCAGGTGATCCTGCGGGTGGAGGAGGGCCTCGAACACCAGCAACACTCGAGAGTGCAGGGGCTCGGGGGAGGCCTCACTCAATGGTGGAGCTGCGAGGGTGGGAGAGCAATTTCACTGACAATTAGTCAGTGGTCTTGCTCGCCCGTCCCCGCAGCGGCCACCATTAAGTAGGGGTCGGGGAGGGCTGGACAGCTGGGAGGCGGGGAGGGGAGCTGGATTGGTCAGGTCGCGCTGGTCGTGCTGGGGGGGAGGGGCCGCGGGGGCAGCAGCGGCGGGGAAAGGAAATGGGCGGGAAAGGAAAGGAAGAGTAAAGGAGGCTAAAGGAGATAAAGTGGAATAAGGCGAAAAGGTAGAGACAGTGCAAAAAAGTGCAGAACAGAGAATAACAGAGGGAGAAAAAAACGAGTGAAAAACAGGGAGGAGAGTGGAGCTAGACAAAGGAGGCAGAGGAGGCTAAAGGAAATAGAGTGAAATAAGGAAAAAAGTAGAGAAAGTGCAAAAAAGTGCAGAACAGAGAACAGAGGGAGAAAAAAACGAGTGAAAAACGGAGGGAGAAGAAAAAAAACGATTGAAAAACGGAGGGGAGGCAGAGCAGGACAAAGGAGGCAGAGGTCCACTGGACCACCAGGGGTAAGGCGCAAGTGATCCTGCGGGTGGAGGAGGGCCTCAAACACCAGCAACACTCGAGAGTGCAGCGGCTCGGGGGAGGCCTCACTCAATGGTGGAGCTGCGAGGGTGGGAGAGCAATTTCACTGACAATTAGTCAGTGGTCTAATACTGAACACTTCAAACTCATATATTTCTAGTGTATTTCTAGAACAAACATCTCTAAAACCTATTTTCGATCCCCGGGGTTACGTCGCGAAAGCATAAAGCGAAAGCAGGAATTCAATAGCCACCACCAAATAAAATAATTATAACTATATAATTAATTCTAACCATCAAAGTAGATAACTCACTATATAAATAACTCTATAAAAACATTTATCTCTATAGCAATGCGTATTAATGATTCACTGATAATTGTTTTAAATATTTCCACCAATATTCGCAATGACAGTCGTGACGTCCCCGCGATGGTTGGTTAACTTGCCAGGCCGAAATGGCAGTTCAAAACTGCATACACAGGCTCTGCAATGGCAGGCCTGACCCATGTTTAAAAGAATACTGAGTGGGTGGCACAATCAGTGCTGCAGGCCCACTAGTAGCATTTAATTTAAAGGCCCTGGGCACCTATTGTGCACTTTACTATGGACCTATAAGTAAATTAAACATGCCAATTGTGGATAAGCCAATGTTAACATGTTTTCGGGAGAGAGCATATGCACCTTAGCATGGTTAACCACTTAACCGCGGCGGCAATTCTGCCGCGGTGCGGCGGTTTTATTGAGTGGGCGGGGCCGCGTCGGCCAACGGACATGCACAACACTACGGAGGTAGTGCTCGCGACGGCCGTTGGCCGACAGAAGCAGCGAAGGGGTTAACAGTGGTAAAGGGCCTGGTGTCCTAGAGCCAGCAAAAACAAGGTCAGACAAAAGGGAGGAGGAAGACAAAAGGTTTGGGGGTAATGCTGCAGAAAGGACCAGGTCCGACAGTCCCCAAGAGTGATGCGCCTGTTCCACTGAAAACATGCTGGTCAGTTGATCTCCACAGATGAGCCTAAGCAAGTCCTCAATGTACAGTTCAATTTTGGCCATTTCTCTAGATTCAGACAGGCCTGGGATCCTTATGTTATTCCTTTGAGATCAAGCCTACAATTTTTTGTTATTCTCTTTAATCACTTCCAAGATTTTCTCCATTTTCTGATCATTACGGGTCGTACCGTCGTCCACCCCATCGAAGACCCTCCGCTCTAGTTGGTCTAGGCGTCTTTTCTGTTTGTCTAGCTTCTCACTCAGGTGGTTCAACCTTGAGGTGAATGTGTCTATTTTCAATGATGTGGAGGCTGTGTCTCACCTCAGTCAACAGGGTTCGCAAGTGAGGGTTTGAGTCCAACTCCCCGGGTGCATACTCTGACGGGGCTTTCCCCTACCACAATTTGCTTGGAGGTTGTTGTTCTCTTGAATGTGAGTTTACATTGATTCTGTTCATGTCTCTGGTCTCACCTGCAAGTGTCCCCTGCAAGAGCTTATGGATACTTCTACAGTCGCACTGTCCCCTTGGTCCCCCACCCATGGCCCAGGACCCAGGGTCACTCCAGAGCACAGACAGGGCCAGTAGGCACAAAGATTTGAGGAGCTCCAAACCAATTTGCCCTGGGGGGGCCAAAGTCACATTCAGCCATGGTAGCAATTGCTCATGTCCTAGGTCTCTTGTCAGCTCTGACTGATGCTGGGGAGCCGCCCAATAGGCACTGCCGCAGCTCACTACTGACCAACACGCCACTCCCTGACCAAGCAGGAGGCATGAGCAGACCTGAGCTGCTGAGATCCAGGTGAGCCCTTGGCATGTTTATATTATGGGGGTGAGGATGGGCACTGGTGGTGGAGTGAGAGCCCCCAGAGTGCTCCCCATGCAATGGTGGCTGTGCTGGCTTAGGCCACTCACCCATACAGTGAGGCATGGGGCAGGTTAGCAGGGCGGAGTTCAAGATGGCAGCGAGGCGGCAGCTGGGACCCACTCATTTGCAGGCCCCGGGCTGCAGAAGTGTCCCACAATTGAGACAGCTTGTTTCAGGAGGCAGTGGAGCAGCTTGGCTGGGCCGCAGTAGCTTTAGTCTCTGCAGTGTGACCTACCTGCTCGGGATGTAATCGGAAAGAACTCTCCCGCTGTGTGCTCCAACAGTGCAGAACCACCAGCCACTCAGCTCAAGATGGGCAGGAGCAAGACCAGAGCTGGAGCAAGGCCGAGCAGGCTGCATCACAGGCCCACCCACCCAGATAACAGTAGCAACCTTAAGGCTTTTTTTTGGTCCACAGGACAATAGAGGGAGAGGCAAAAGGATTTGTTTGGGTTGTGTAGCAGCTCAGGAGCCCTATCCCTCACTCTGCAAGCAGCTACAAGTTTGAGATGGAAGGATCTTTGACAGATTGTCATACCAGCTGGCAGAGCCTGCTTTGTAGATGGCCATCTTACAGCACAGCTCTCCAGCATCCTTACCCTATTACAGTGAGTTACAGGACTGCCATTTCATTTATAATTAAAGTACTTCTGTCATCATAAATGCTGGCCTCCCATCCAATAAAGTCCACAGAAGGTAATCTCCAAGTAAATGTCGATTCAACAATAGTTAAAATGTATTCATTAGTAAGGCCTACTACCATTAATAAAGGCTTATTGAATGGACTCATTGCAGAGTAAGGCAGTATGAAACACTTGAAGTGATCTGAAGAAGAGGCACTACTGGTCTTTTAAACCATACAGTGATAGGACCTGTGCTAGGAGCTTGCATTCAAGTAGACCCAGGAGGGCTGTATCTATGCCAACATTTCAGTTTATCCACATGAAATGCAGTTTCAATTGAGCAACCAAAATGGAATTGATGTACATGGCCGGGCTTTATCCTGAAAATCTGGCATGAATCCTACACCCCTACATGAGGTTAGACACCGCTGTGCTAGATAATTCAGTCTTGTTGTCCATGTGGTAGTTCAGAAGGATTCACTGTAAAGAGACTTGAGGAAAAAGAATATACACTAAGCAGAATGTGAGGCCATGAGATAATGCTGAATTTGTTCTCTTTCTGAAATTCTAGAAAATCTCACTGAACAGTTTCATAGAAATTGATGACATAGGGGCCCAACAGATTTATGATAGTTTAGGTAGACTGAATCAGGCATTCTTTGCCTCTCCTCTGAAGCACAATAATTTTTTGAGTCAAACTTTTATTCGCTGATAATTCTTGTTTACCTTCAAAAGCCAATTGGACATTAAGAGCATTTTCTCGAAGACTCTCCATTTAGCTAAAAGTACAAATACTCCTAATCTCACTGGAATTAAAGAAAATATCATCATTTAAGAAATCCCCAGACTGGGGTCATCTTTGTATTCACACTGGATGAACCAACTTGTTCCCCTATTTTTCATCTTGCACCACACTGCACAACCAGCCACAGACTTTCAAGGGGCTTTGAAAAAGGTTTCAATGGTGGGTATAAAATGAGCTGGTCACCATCTCAGGACTAAAGCCACAGGTACTTGACTAAACTTGTTGCGGGAGGGAAGTGCTTCCTGTAAAAGTTTCTCAAACCTTAGTCCTAACTACAATTCAAAGAAGTTGAGCTGTTCCTGTTCACAATAAAGAGGATAGGTCTTTCTTTTCCTGAAAATCCTTGGCAAAATAGTTCTTCACTGGCAAAAGGATCAAAGTTTGTGGACCACACCTGTTGCAGGACAATTAATTTGGGTTTAAACTTAGAGTATTTTTTCAAATGTAGATTCTTGGTGTGGAACGATACTTAACTCATAATATAAATTGGGTTCAGGTTTGCTTTTCAGAATATAATTTGTATCTAGGTTTAACTATTTCCAAAAGTTCCTGTCATTATTTTTACACTTTCTTCAACTCAGTTAAATATCTTTGCACTGATGTATCTCACATAGAGAAAGACAAATCTGATTGTAATACTCTGGGATGATATCATTATATACAAAAAAGGTAACCTTTCATTACCTTAATGTACTGTTACTGGGCCCGATTCACAGAACTAATCTGAGACAAAATCCGAAACTTACTACTTTTGGTATTCACAGAAGGCATTTAGTAGTAGTAAAGTTAGGATTTTGTCTTAAGTTTGTCTTAAGTCTGTCTTAAGTCTGTCTTAAGTCTGTCTTAAGTTTGTCTTAAGTCTGTCTTAAGTCTGTCTTAAGTTTGTCTTAAGTCAAACTTAAGACAAAATCCTAACTTTATTACTACTAAATGCCTTCTGTGAATACCGAAAGTAGTAAGTTTAGGATTTTGTCTCAGATTAGTTCTGTGAATCAGGCCCATTGTGTATTAATTCTACTAACCACAATGGGGCCAATTCACAGAACTAATCTGAGAAAAAATCCTAAACTTACTACTTTTGGTATTCACAGAAGGCATTTAGTAGTAGTAAAGTTAGGACTCCTAACTTTACTACTACTAAACTGAGACAAAATCCTAACTTTACGACTTTCGGTATTCACAAAAGGCATTTAGTAGTAGTAAAGTTAGGAGTCCTAACTTTACTACTACTAAATGCCTTCTGTGAATACCAAAAGTAGTAAGTTTAGGATTTTAACTCAGTTTAGTAGTAGTAAAGTTAGGAGTCCTAACTTTACTACTACTAAATGCCTTCTGCGAAAATACCAATTGGTAGTAAGTTTAGGATTTTATCTCAGATTAGTTCTGTGAATCGGCCCCCATGTCTTACTCTTTTTTTTTTTTAAAGAAAGTATCAAAAAAGTGATTCACGATTCATTAGTATTCTCAAAATTGATAAATACAGACATAAAAAACAATTTTGGCATCATATGAGCAGTACTATGTTCAAAAGCCAAGAAGCAATATTAGTTTATAATAACAAATAAGATCAGAATTCAAAATATCTCTGGCATGTAACCAGTAGAAAGTGTAATCAACCATTCCCTTAGTGAGGTCCATATGCTTTTAGCTTCAATCATCAGTGATCATTAAATATGATACAAATTACTAGGCCAAAAAGAAAAACAAACTCCTGCCACCACACTTTAAATGCAGGGGGTTGTAGCCAGACATGTGCAATGCACAATCTCACCATGATGATAACAAAAGGGAACTCCCCTACCAAGTAAAGGGATATCCTGCGTGAAAAACTAGCGTAACATTATTGGAGGCAGATTTACAAGCCTCTTGCGTCCTTTTTGCACCACCGCTGCGCCACTTTTTGTGACGCAGCGGCGGCGTAAGAATGTGGCCCATTTACAACGTGATGCATTTAGGGAGATGTGTCACGTTGTAAAGCCCTGCATCACATTATACCTGCATCAGGTATAATGTATGAAGGGTGGGCGTTCCCACGCAAAAAAGCCTCATAGAAGTGACGCAGAGAAATCTACAAGATTTCACTGCACCACTTCTAGGACGCCACTGCTTAGAGCAGGCGTAAGGAGTGACGCAGCACAATGAGAATAGGCCTCCCCATGCATTGCTGGAGTTGCGTCGTGCTTGCAACACGACTCCAGCAATGCGTGACTTTTGCACCAACAGATGCATTAGAATTTCTGATGCATCTGTCAATCCTTGCGCCATGGTGCACTGTATTGTAAATACGGCACATCCATGGTGGCGCAAGGGTTTCTCAGGGTGGCACAGGAAAAGTGACGCAGCTCTACAGAGGCGTCACTTTCTTGTAAATCTGCCCCTTAGTTTCTGAGAGAGTATTTGTCTTTGTCTGACAGCTGAGCTGATCAAACACTTTAGTCCATTAATTTACAATAATTGGACAAGAGGCAGATACATGAGTTGTGCCTGCTTCTTGGCTTTGGCAATTAAAACCATTAGAAGTTTCCTGATATCCTATTTGTGCAATCCATATGGTGTATAAAATAAATTATACAGCATTTTAAAAGGATGAGCCTTAAGCTAGAAGACATTGAAAATGGTTTGTGCAAGCTGATTACTCAGGCTAATGCCCCCAAGGGAGGCATTCACACACAGGATTTGGGCCCATTTGCTGGCCAAGTAATGAACATTATATCCGGGAGCAACAGATTAAGGTACTGGGGAACATATGAATGATTGACTGGTTCCTTTAGTGCCTCCAAGGCCCACCACTCTTTTGTGTTAGATACCCAAAAATGCCCATTTGTATGCAGTCACAAAGGCTTGTCTCAGTTGACATTTTGAGAGGATATTGAATTACCGACATTACCAGTCATGGAAGGTGCAAACATACCTTGGCACCAACTGCCACCCCTTGGATGGGTTTCTGCAAAAAGCAGAGGGTGAAATTAGTAAAGAAACGGGCATTAAAAAGATTATCGCTAGCCCCGACTTTACTCTCTCACCTGGACATGACTGAGGAGCGGACTGTTAATGTTGAGGAGAGCCGAAAGGATTTCTCAACTTTAGTTCCACTTTCACCCACAGTTATTATTAATAACTCTGTAAACAATCCTGCTAATTGTTCTCAAGTCCTTGATCAGAATGAAGGGGAGACTGTACAATCATAGAGTAAAGTGGGTCAAAGAAAAAAGGTAGAGGGTGCCACAAAATCGAAAAGACAGTGCCTTGCACTCAAAAAGAACTGGCAAGTCAATAATCAGGAGGTACCCATTATGTCTAATGGTGCAGGAGAGGGGTGTACCACTTGTGTGCGAGGAAGTTTATGCCTGTGTCACTCAATTTATATCAGATGCTCTAAAGCCCATTCTTGCCCGCCACGGGTCCATTGAAGAGCCACTTTCGCTGATGGCGAGTAATATTAAGGAGAGGCTTTGTTCTAGTACAATGAGTGAGACCACCGTTAGCTTAGAAAATCAGGAATTGGCCCTGCAGCAAGTGACCAAAGCTCCCTCACTCCCCACAAGTGTAAAGGTCCCCCTACACAATCCTATTGCATGCCTGAGGCCTGGCACTGGGGAACCAGTTGTTACCCAGTAAGAATTGAGAGTGAGGATGACAGACCGTCCAGACTTGATATATTTTCCCCAGTGCGATTAGCCCTTTGGAGCTAAAACCATATCTAATCGAAACCAGTCTATTTTTGCTCCCCACTGGGTTAAAGGTGCGCATGATTATTTGAATTTACCTCCTGACAGCACCCCATACACCTTGATACTAATGGGCATGCCAACTCTGCCTGAAGGCTCATATGAGGACTGTCAACATCTTATCAATAAAGCAGCACATTGGTGCATTAGGAATACAGGCTGTCATCCAGTAATTATAGAAAACATTATTATGGCACATAGAGTTCAATGGATCTGCCACACAACGAAATCTGTGGAGGGAGATCGTGTAGTCTTAAATTATAAAGATCCTAGGTGTGTACGCTCTCTGTTAACTTGTTTGAGTACTGTGAGTTCTGATTCAGCTAGCATAAGGGCTAGCCCCCTAGGTTATTTTTTTATCCTACCCCATCATGTTTTATTTGTAACACCCAGCCAGGTCATACTCAGCACTTGCAGAATAGTTCTCCACCCTTCAAGCCCTTTGCCCACATAAATTGATTTAAAGTTTCATCAGGTTTAACAGATATATGTTGGCGCTTGGTCCTAACCTTTACAGAAGGTAAACAGGGAGCTGTGGAAGGATAGACTTGTTAACTAATGTCTCGCAGGTAGTGAACCCGGGGGCACAGGAACATGGTATTATCTGCCCTCATTGTCAACCCCTGCTTCTCTGATAGGGAGGCAGGGGAGCAAATAAAGCCTGAAAGTATGACCATACCTTTCAGAATACTGTCATGGAATATAGCTGGCTTCCGCAAAAAGTTGAGCAACAAGGACTGGCTGAGTTACATGTCAGGTTTTCATTTAATATGTATACAAGAAACCTGAGCTGCTAATGATTTTTTTCTTGAATGGGTATCACTCTTTTGTGCCCCTGCAACTCCCTCTATATCAGGAAGGGCTAAGGGAAGTATAGCGGTGCTCATAGTAGTCAAGCATGTGTTGGTCAAAATTAAACCATATGTTCCTCAACCCGTATCAACTGCTTTTAATCTCTAGCTTGGGTACTGTTGATTTACTACTTATAAATTTCTATTATAACATCTTTGACCAGGACATTTCCCAAGTGGTGCATGATCTACGAGAAGAAATTAGCAAAGTTGCAGCAATGAGACAGCCACTGTGCATCCTATGAGCTGGGGAGTTCAATTGTACTTTATGTAAATATAGTGGCTGATGTGTCTGTGGGGTGGAAGACAAGGTCGACCTGCCAATGGCTCATTTTATTCACTCTGGCCTGGGGGAAGCTCTAAATGCTGTAGTGGTAATTATTGACTTAATTTCTTTGAATGATTGTGTTAGCGATTCTATTTTTATTTTGTCCAACCTTTGCAGGTGGTGGTCATGCCAGTTCTATTGATTTTATGTTAATAACAGGTAATACTACCCTTGTGCAAGATTTTAATATTACACCAAATTGCAAGAGTGACCATAACCCCCTTATAGTGCATCTTAATGTAAGGTTGGGGACAAGACAAGCTTTAGAATCAGTGGCTGTGTGAATGGCTGTATGGGTGAATGAGTGGATGTGTCAAAGATTTATCAGTGACTCAATGGATGTGTTACTGGCTGTTTTAGTGAATGAGTGGAGGTGTGATCTAGTCTATAATTGAAATAGTAGGTATATCAGTCCCTCTTTCTCTGAGTGACTGCTTCAATGGCACACTATATAGGTATAGGTATGTGATTAGATGTGTTAGTTCCTTCATAAAAAAAGTGCCTGAATAATTGAGTAAGTTGTTGTGTGACTACCTAGAAATGTGCTGTATTGCACTGAAACATTTAATTAGGAAATTGAGAAAAAAAACAAATGGGAAAGAATGGCAAGTACACTTTATGTATAAAAACACTCTCCATGGATATCAGGAAGCAATATGTCTGTGGTAAAAGAACTTTTTTGAGACATCTAACGTTGTTCAACTGCAGCCACTATTGAAAAGAAAAAGAAGATAAAGATATGTTGGCATCTAATCGTCAAAATTTCACAAATATAACACTACACAATTATTTATACTGCAAGACTATATTACAATATAGTAACCATTTTCCCTTTTTTATTGTTCTCAGCTTTCATACTTCTTCACCTTAAATGATGGTTTGTAAGAAGCATCATCCTCAAACAACAGGGGAAAAAACAATCAATGGAATGTAAAAAAAACAAAGCTGCACTGTAGATCACTACAAATAAGTGATACTATGCATTTCACTCACTACAAGTCATTAATTAGGGGCTTTTTCTACAGTTACTACAGTAATCTGATGAAACGTATGTTAAACATATTTCTTATATTGTTATATCTGGTATAATATCAGAAATTAATGTGAAGTAGTCTTCAATTTTGGAGATCGTTTTGAAAACATCACCCCTGGTAGGCCAAATGACATATGAACTAGTAAAGATCCATGTATACAAAATCCCATACAGTCCTTTTTTCCAAGAAAAAGGATGTAGAAGTTTGCTTGGAAAAACAAAACGGGACATTTTTTTTACTTTTGAAGGCAGTGTTTGGTTTCATCATAAAGCTGCAGTAACTGGAGTATATTCATCCACATTCAGACTTTAATGAGAGTGCTGTGTTTAGTTGTTATGGTAACTCCTTTCGCTAATATAAAAGAAACCTTGATTTTGAACGATGTTTTTGAAAATATTACCCTCACTAGGCTGAGTAATCCCATACAGTAGTACGTAGAAGTTGTTGTTGGAGAAACAAAAGGGGTCATTTTTTTTGTTTTGAAAACAGTTTTTAGTTCCAACTTAAGGCTGCTGTAATTGAAGTATATTGATTCAGTTTTTAATTGTAATTAGAGAATGTAGTGCTTAGATGTTACATAAACTCCTTTGGCAAAGGGAAAAGGAATCTTGCATTTGGAACAACATTTTGAAGACATAACTCCCAATAGGCTGAATAATGTCTAATAAACAGATAAACCACATAATAAAAAATGGCAGCTTTTGCAGACACATAACCGCTTCTCTTCTCTGCAGTTTTCGATACAGACTTCTCCAAATAATCCAATTTTACTGGACGTTTATCTGTGAGTAGTATTGTCACTCCCTGATGTTCCATTTTATAAGGAGCGTAATTTCCAAAATATCTTCTTTCTCCAGTTGCAGTAATTCTTCATTGAATTTGTAGTACTGTTGATGGGTTGGCATTAAACACACTATAGACTTCTCTTCATTTATAAAATTATAAATTACTTCAGCTGCTGTAGTATTAGATGGAAATAGTTTCCTTATAAGGCGAGTTTCCAAAGCATATTTCCCTTCTTTTCTGAGAACTCCTACTCTAATGTCATTCAGTATATCTCCATATTCCACATCTGATGCTTGACACATGTTTCTCACTAATTTTTTATATTCAAAGTTCTGCCAAATATTGATATTCCCAATACTTCCTAGATAATTTATTGTTTCATTATGTAAAAGTGTTTTGAAAACAGGTTGTCCCTTTACACATGTTAGTTGTAGTAGGTAGTCAAAGTCAATTACATGTTTCCCACCAAACAGTATGTTCTCAATATCTGCTGCATTCTTAAATGTGTGGGAAATAACTTTAAAAATCAAATTTCAACTTACAAACCATATTAGAATTGCACCTTAGAATGCATTTAAATGGCTGCTGAAATCTTTTCACATAGAAAATGGCATCAAAGAAAATATGCTTGCTTTATAACATGAAAGAAATCTTTAAAATGAAATATTGTCGTAAAATAATTCAGCAATTAATCACACGTAGGAAAATGTGCTTGCTTTATAATGTGAAAGAATTCTTTAAAATGCATTATTAATGTCGCAAAATAATTCAGCAATTAAGCACACATAAGGAAAATGTGCTTGCCTAAATGTATATGAAATAACAAAAAGAAATGTTTTTTGTACTAAGCCATCATTCTTGAATGTGCCCCTTTAGTAGGTCCAAAAGCCTTTTTTTTACTCTTGCTCATATCTTAACAAACGTTCATTTAGAACATTTTACCTTGCTCCAGCATCTTACTTAAGAATGTGCTGACTTCAAGCTTGTGTCCTTAGCTTCATCATGTGATGGTAGCTCATTTATATTGAAAAGTAACCTTGCTATGACAGTTAGAGTAAATAATGATTTCGATATATTTTATGTATCTCTCACCAGTACATTATTGCTAGTTTTGTGTCAGATTATTTGCCTCGCATTTGTATTCACAAAGGACATAGAGCGCATCTTTTAGTTTAGGTAAGAAGGTTCTCATGAGAACTTTCCTCTATGTCACGAGTGTGTGCAGCAATGTTTTACTACATACCGGCATATATGTTTATCATGGGAATCAAGAGAAGAGGAATCAGAAATTGACAACACCATCGGACGAGCGGTTTCCATTGGAGTAGAAATATTAACAGTTGCTAAGTTTTGGTACATAATTATGTGATTTTATTTTAATAAGTATTCCTATTCCACTTATTATTCTTTGTTATTGACAGATATTGCTAAAGGTGACTTTATTCTTTACCTTATCCAAACCTTACTCTGATCAATGCTACTGCAACAATCATACTTTCTTTACTGATATATTGATGGTTGCTACTGCAACTGTAGGAAGCTTGGCTAAGTTTCTAGGACGACTCTTTATGAGGAGTTCTATCTTGCTCTTTTCTGATAAAGAAACTCTTCATGGGTTCTATTTAGGGCAGATTAGACTTTCAGCTAGTTTAGTGACAATTTTCCTTTACGGAACACTTTGTATTGATTTAAGCTGTCACTAATCAATCTTTTATTTGGCATTTCTGTAAACTGAACTAATCTAAATAAAGATGCCAAACCATACTAATCCTTTAAGATAAATAAAGGTTTTGAAAACTCTATCAACCTCTCATCATTGACTGAACATTAAGAATCTGACGGTTGATAATATATGCATAATTTGAATTTCTCGTTCCAGTTCCATTCTTAAAATTGTGGCAAAGGTCAATTAACCTGTTGGGAAGCCATCAGGATTTCCAAGGGATGAAATCTCTACCTTGCGGTGTTCGGTCTTAAGAGACACTTTGGAAACCCTCCTAGGAAATTTCCCACAGTTTCTGGTAGCAGAGTCATAATTAACACCCCGACTGGAGCATTGAAATTAGAACCCAAGATATATTAAAATATTTCCTGATTCCGGTTTCCAATGCCCAGATCGTGACGGCGTGGCAAAGTGGAAATTCGAAGGCATTGCGGAAATGACAAATGCGGTATTGAATGTGTGAATATTAATAGAATGAAAATTTTGTGGTAGAAGAGTATTGTGGTTGTGAGCACTGTTCCCTCTAACGTGCGCGCGTGCGCTAGCGCGCACCTATATCTCCTGGAGCGCGCACCGTAAAATACAAAGCGCGCACAGGCAACTGAGGACCGTGGCGCCACCGCTTTTAAAATGCGTGCGGCGCAGAACGGTCAGATTGAGTGCCTTTGTTAAAGTAATCATGTTAATCGCTGCGCCCGCCATGCGCTGCAATTAACATGATTACTTTAACAAAGGCACTCAACTGCCCTGCAGCTGTGCGCTATCAACAAATGAAAGGCAGCAAGTCTACAAGCATGACGTGTGCGTCACACACGTCGTGCTTGTAGACTTGCTGCCTTTCATTTGTTAATAGAGAAGTGCTGGTAATTGCTAGGGACATCATTGGTGCCTTCCTGACCTGCCATTGTCTTCGCGTGTATAGTAGCCAGGTCATCAATAAAAGCAAGAATTCGTGTTTTAACTCTATCATCCCCGCAATGTGCAGAAAACTTAATTAGTCACTACAGATGGGAGATTTTTCTTGCAAGCAGGTAGGAAACTCAGTATTCAACTTTTCGGATCAAGCTGTTGCACGGATTATTTTAGACAGAGTGAACTCTGCTGTGGTTCGTCTCAGGAACAAAAGAGAAAATAGCTTGGGAAAGTAGCAGAGAATAAAAGGCCTGAGTGTGTTAAACCATGTCTTTGTCATCTTACTTTATTTGCTGCTTAAACTGCTATTTCTGGCCTAAGTACCTTTCACTGAATAGTTGTCTAGGAATGTTTTATGCAGTTTCCTGCTGCAGAGTTAGGTCATAATCTGTGTCGGAAAAGTAATTTTTTAGAGCACAGCATTGCCACTTTTCCATTCTAGCGTGACCATAGTCTCATTAGCATTAACATTCATAGGGTGAACTCTACCATAATCCGAGGAGAACTGGCGGTAGGCAAATCCTGCTTGGTATGAAGGCATTCTTATCTAAAGACGGATGTCTGATAATTATTTGAGAGCAAGCCCATCTATCACTGCTATTGATAGGAATATTATGTGGTTTAACTATTTATAGAACACTGCTTTGTTTTTGCCCTAGAAGATACACAAGGGGTTTATGTATCATTTAATAATCTTCCAAGCAATGTACAAATTTACAAATTAATGAAAATATTTTCATTTTTGACAAACAAAATGCTGAAAGTCTTGGTAACTGTGCCTAACTGCACAGCATAGTTATTTGGAGGTGTATGCCAGTTGCCAATCAGATGCAGTCGCTTGCTTCTTTAACTATTGCTCATACAGGCCTGCCAAGTATCACCATCAGACGTGACTCTAATGCATTTCAGTGTGGTGTTCCACATCACTGCACTGAAATGCATTCTCACGCATTTCACTGTCTCACTCTGCCTGTACCAGCGCTGAAACTGGCTGCGCCAGGCTGCTAGTGCGCGCGCCGGTTTCTGGTCACCTGTGCGCCGGCTCTGCTGCTCCCCGCAGACTTGCTAGCACTCAGGCTCGCTCAGTAAACAGTTAATGATGATCTTGTCTGAGTGCTACAATGTTACAATCTGGTCCCGGCCCTGCTATGCCTGGCGGCATCGTACTGGCTGGTGCCCCGGGGGGGATGTGACCTCACGTCGTGGAACACAGCCTGGAAGGAAGGGAGGTCGGTCAGAAGCGGCGTGGTGGACTCGGGGCTGAGTTGTGGTGTCCACGGCATAAACTTTTGAGAGAGTGCGCAGTTCATGCCCTGCAGGAACTAGGGGTGCATGCACACAGGGGGGCATAACATGTGCCCCCCTGCATGTATCCCCAGTTATGCGATCTTGTATAGGCTCCCAACATTTCCCCACCCTATGAACAGAGCTCTAGTTGAGAATCTTTAGTGAAATCTTATCTTTGTACCACCGTTGGAGTCTTGTGCTTTTACTAAAGCCGAAGTGAGCTTGCTTGTGTAACCAATTCATGTCATGGTGTGTGTATGTAAATTGCAAACCTGCCTTAAAACCCATCATGTGGCGCTTTATGTGTGGAAATGAACCGTATAACACTTTTTAAGCAGAACATTTTGAGTGATTTTTGCACTATTTGTCGCTGCACCCACATGCGCGGTCTGGTTCTTGGCGCACATAGCATTGGCTGCAGCGCACAGAGACCTTACACTGCCGCACATAGAGGAAACAAATTAGAGGGAACATTGGTTGTGAGTGTCTTTTCTTTTCAGGTGTTTGAGTGTGAGATAGAGATATTGAGTTGTTGAAAAGGAGGAGTTCAGTTTCAGGCTCATTGAAGTCAAAAGATCCCGGGATAATAACAAATGTTTTAAACTTGTTTGCAGTCTAATTAAATGTAGAGTGTGAGGTACCATCCCTTCCATTGGTAACAATAGGGACAAGCTGTTGTATTTGATTAATCTTGGTTAATGTAGTGGACCCTTATTGCGCAAACAGGTGAAGCTGAATTGATTTGTGTGAATTTTCGCTCGTTGAGAAGTCACTTGCGAGTGTAGAATATTCTTGAGTGATTGTGACACTTAATTTCTGTTAGAAAGAGCAAACAAGAAGTTGTTTAAGAAGATATTTGAAGATTGAGTGTGAATGCGAAGAAATTGTAAAGGAGGGTGAGTTGCTGCAAGGAGTGAGTCATACGTCATAGTGTTCGTGCTGGGATTGGGCAGTTGGTGTGCTTTCATGCTGCCATTGGTTAGTGGATTTTCTGTGTCATGCTGTGATTGGGCATTATCAATTTGAGTGCTGTCGTTGGATTTGGTGAAGAGTTACATGAAATGAAATGCTGTCATTTAATTGGTGAATAACATTTGACGTATACGTAATTACATCAAAACATTTGCTTTTACATAAAAATTTGAAATCTCAACTGTCATTATGAAATGTCTTAAGGATTTTAAGAAATGTGTCAGGGGAGATGTCACAATTCCTGTACGCAAGTGTGAGGAGGCACTTCGAGGGTACCCCAGCATACATTATGACTACCGAACATGGAATAAATTCATGTTTGTGGCTTCAACAGTGGAGTAGGATTGAGGAAATAAAGGGTGCTTTAAGTTTTCTGAGGTATGGGATATTCTATAATAGAATCCTAGATCATTTGAAAGGAAAACTGTACAAGATGAAGCCACCACCGTGACCCATGCAATAGAATGCTTTTAATGCTTGGGAAACGTTTGTAAGGGAAAAGGAGAAATATCAGAGAAGGATAGGAAGAGCAATGCGGAATATATGCAAATGCTCTATCGGATGAGGAACACTGCAGATGTAGAAACGGTATCTTTGAAGGAACCAGATTGTATCTGGTTCTAGCATCAGATGGTATGAAAAAAGTAAGGATACTGCTAAGCAAGAGGGAGATGAGTCCGATACTGATTTGGGAGATGAGATTATAGAACAGATGTTGTCTTCCCGATCACCACCACCTGTTAAATATTCTCACCCAGAAGAGTCAAGTGCTAGTACTAGTCAGACCATAGCTACAGCTCCAGTGGATCTAGATCCACTTCCTATTGAACGACCCTTATAGGTTTTACAAATTGCTCCACCAGTTTTGAGACGTCCACCAACAGTTGCACCTCGAGTGGTTGCTAGCGCACCACCCCAAATTAAGAGAGGGCCAGAAGCCTTAACTACACCAGTTGTTGGAAATGTATCGTTAACCCAGAATACACAGTTAGTTCTGTGGAGCCCTCCGCAAAATTTGCAGGCTTTAATAGATGGAGGTGGGACTTTAGTCTTTATGACTCCCTTAGCTTCTAATGTCCTAAGTGTCGGTGAAAAGGGATATTTTCTGACATGCATTGAAGAGATTGCTGGAGAAAGAAAGATAGCAGTCACAGAGCCCCCAAAATAATTAGAGACAAGAAAAGACAGATCTTTGGATATTCCTAAATTAAAAATAGCCCCAGAAGAGTTGATAAAGGGTTTCCTGGAGTTTGATCACTTAAATCAATAACAGAAAAAATAGTTAACCTACCTTTGCAAGGAGATTACTCGAAGAGCTGCTATGATACATGACAAAATGGCAGGGATAGCGAAAAGGTATGATGTGGATATTACTAATAACATAAATCTACATCATAGTTACAGGGTTGAATTGGATGACCAGGCAATTGAAAACATGAGGATTACAGGAATGCGTTTGCACATTACTGAGCTGATTAAGTGCATACGCAGATGGAAGGATGTGGAGAAGTTGGACTTAGATGGGCTAAGAAACACAAAAAGAAAAAGAGGGAAGCAGAGGGCAAATAGGATAAGTTGTATGAGGGAGTAGCATATCCATTGAGGGAAGTAGTTGGAGGTACGTATGTTTATGTTCCATTTAATAGAGGTGATTTGACTGCATTTACAAACAATTTTCCAAAATTGAAAGACAAGCCGTTGTATGTGCACACAAGCAGAAAGATTTCAAAGGTGTTGTGGAGAGATTTGGATACATTTCTTGACATTGTGGTACCAGCTATTTTATGGGCAGAGTGTAAGGTAGCCATACGATGCCTGAAAGGAGAACCACCTACAGAGAGGGAGGAACCGGTGCACCTTCACCATTGGTGATGGAAAAATATGAAGCCGTTATGACTTTTTTGAAAGGAAAAATTCCTCCCAGGGATGCTGATTGGTTAAAGATTGAAATAACCACACAAGAACCAAATGAGACATTTTATTAGTACTATGAAAGATTACTGCTGGTGTTCAAACAGCATAGTGGATGTGAATATCCTGAAGAAAAAGATATGGGGATTTTTGTGTCACAATTCGTTCTAGGGTTGAAACCTGAAATTAGTGCTCACAATATGCCAAGTGTGATCTTCTGGCAGACCAAGTTGTTAGCTGAAATATTGCATTATGCAAAAGATTGCAGTGATGACTTGCACATGAAGCAGAAGAAAATAAAGGAGAAAGTTCTGTTGGTGCAGACTAAGTTAGCTCAGAAGGGTTTTCAGAACCCATCTTTTACAGGAAATCAAGGAATGATGCAGGGAGTTGTTGCTCCGCAGGCTGGATTTTCAGAAAATCAAGGTGGACTGAATATGCACCAGGGCAGAGGAAGAGGTGTTCCCGCAGCTATGGGATCTGGGATTAACATTGCTGCAATTAAAAAGATTACTGCCTGTCACATTTGTCATAGGGTGGGGCATTGGAAACAAGAATGTTGATTTAAATCCTCACAATGCTGGAGGATTAATGCAAAATTCACAGGGTACAACAGTACAGAGAATACCTAGCCAACAAATGCAAACCCTATGCAAAGTCAGGCTCAAAATATGCCACCTGCTCCTCCACAAATGGGGAACCCTAAATTGAATCTAAAACAAATGCCGAAGTTTAGGGCAATTCAGTTGCAAAATGCCATGCCACAATTTCAAAAACAAAATCAAAATGTTGTAGGTCAATATACTTTATTTGAGACTAATGAGTTTGCTTCTGATAATTCCCAATGATGGTGCCTGAGAGAGGAAGAAGATTGTGTGCTTGGCACAGTCATAGACATAGACAAAAGTGGCCTATATGTAGATGCAAATATTTAGGTGTCACCAGAGAGAGTGGAAGCCATCTTGCAGATGAATCCATCACAAACACAGATAGAAATCAGGATGTTTTTGGGAATGGTTCGCTATTGTAGACAGTGGATACTGAACTTTTCCTTAATGGCTAAGCCCCTATTAAGGCTGACACATTGAGATGTATCTGATCTGCTTCCTTGAGACAACAAATGTACAAAAGCGTTCCTAGACCTGAAAGAGGAATTGCGTTGTGCCCTGGCTCTGGGAATACCTGATTACACAAAAAAGTTTACTCTGTTTTGCAGTGAAAGAGATGGGTGCACACTTTCAGTTTTGACACAGACAACATGGAGTGGCCATAAGACCTGTGGCCTATTTTTCTATAACACTTGATCCTGTAGCTGCAGGTCTCCCCAGCAGCTTTAAGGTATTTGTCACTGTGAGTGCTAGTTTGGAAAAGAGCGAGAATACAGTGATGAGTCTTCCTTTAATTGTCATGGTCCCACACTCTGTGGAATTTCTGTTGACTAAAACTCAAACCCAACATTTGACCCACAATAGGTTGACCAGATATGAGCAGAATTTGCTTGCATCTAATAATGTTGTAATCAAACGTTGTAATGTTAATGTTTCTACTCTTATACCTGTGACTGAACAAAATGAAAAATATGAAGAGTTCGATTTTGATTGCCTAAGTGTCACTGAACGATGCACAAAATCAAGACCTGACATTACGGATGAACTCCCTAAATGAGCCCGAGCATGCCCTGTTTGTTGATGGTTCATGCCTAAGAGCAAATAATTGCAAAAAGAACAATTGATGGACAGAATGCTGAAAAATGCAATACATTCACCCCAGCACAGAAATCTGGGTCTAAATCCATCGTCTTTTTTGCTCCCCATGCCATTCCAGTTTAGACCCAGCCATGTGCAAATCATTCTTAACCCTGTTCCGCATGGGAACAGTCCAGCCTGAACTGCCAAGCCAGGTCCTTCCTGGACCGGAAACAAGCATCCTAGGATCGGTTTCGGGGTTTCACCGCTCATCAGCCAGGCTAACTTGCTCTAGTGGCATGGACGGTACGGGACCCACGTCTGGGCATACCCGTCCCACTCGGGGTGACAAATGCAAAAAGAACAATTGATGGACAGAATGCTGAACAATGTCATACATTCACCCCAGTACAGAGATCTGGGCCTAAATTCATCGTTTTTTTGCTCCCCATGCCATTCCAGTTTAGACCCAGCCATATGCAAATCAATCTTGACCCTGTTCCCCATGGGAACAGGCCAAGCCAAACTGCCATGCCAGGTCCTCCCTGGACTGGAAACAAGCATCCTGGGACCAGTTTTGGGGTTTCACCCCTCTTCAGCCAGGCTAGCTTGACTCCAGTGGCATGGAGAGCACAGGACCCACGTCTGGGCATGCCTGTCCCACTCAGGGTGACAAATGCAAAAAGAACAATTGATGGACAAAATGGGGAACAATGTCATACATTCACCCCAGTACAGAGATCTGGGCCTAAACCCATTGATTTTTTGCTCCCCATGCCATTCCAGTTTAGACCCAGCCATTGTCAGGAATCCCAGGAATCCTTTATTTTGCAACTGTGTGCGCCTTAAAAGGTTTCCTAGCCTAGTGTTTAAGAAATATCCTCGTTGGAGAAAGGGAGATCCTGCTTGGAAGCTTTTGCTCAAGGTAATTTTGCAGCGCTTAACTCGGCTGCAAGGAAGAGAGTCTGATTTGGCCATTGTTTTGCTGTGGCAAGGTTCGCGGTCTAGTTGTTCTAGTCGCAAGGTGAGGAGAGTCTCTAGTGCGCACACACATGTAACACGTGACACACTTCAACTGTAATTTGATGCCGGTTAGAGGTGCGCATCTAACGCTCTCCTTCAGTCAGCTGATTTTCGAGTTTAATAGTTAGTTTTTTGGTACTTCACAGCCCGGAACTTCCTCTTGTGAAATGTTTGAGGAAGTCTTTGAAGAAAAGGGAGTCGAGCTCAGCATGAGGAACCTTTGGTGAAGAGAAGGGTTCTTCAATCATTAAGTAAGACTGTTCTTTTTAAAAGAATTTGGAGTTTACAAAGTAAAAAGTACAAAAGACATTTGGTGTCCATTCGAAAACTGAAAGAATTTCACAAAGACTTTAAAGAGATTTCAAAGGCCAAATCTAAGTAGTAAGACATAGATCTTTATGGACACAGAGTAAAGATTAGTTAAGCCACTACAATAACTTCAAGAAACAGGAAGTTAACAGAGATTGTAGAGAAGGCAAATCAATAAACAAAGAAAGAGCAAAAGACGAAGAAACACACAGACAAGGTAAGTGACTATAAAGACTAAAAGGATAGCAAGACGAAGTATTCAATTACAACAATGCACAAGTCATAAATGATTGCAAAGAATCTACAAAGATTGGAATGTTCAGTTTATCACTATTTCCTGGATTTAAGAAAGACTGTCCATTTAAGATTCCATAGAGAGTAGCATCCCTCAAAAACTGGTCAGGTAATGCATATACACATAAGTAGCAAGTAAGACATATGTTAAGAAAGTTCTAAGTCACTAAGTAATTGTCTATGCTATTTTCTGGTGCCAGAACAGAAGAATAGTCACTGGAGCACTATACGATTGAGGCAGTCTCTCTTATCTTTTCCACTTCCCCTTTTCCCCTGCTGGTACTCGTGATAGACATTCAAGTATTTGTCAGGTGTAGTAGTGGAGGGGATTTGGGGATTGGTCATCTGTTCCTGAGGAAGTCGAAAAGTTGAGACTTGTGACAGCCATATGCTAATCAGTCTTGATCCTGTTCCCCATGGGAACAGTCCAGCCTGAACTGCCAAGCCAGGTCCTCCCTGGACTGGAAACAAGCATCCTAGGACCGGTTTTGGGGTTTCACTCCTCATCAGCCAGGCTAGCTTGACCCCAGTGGCATGGAGAGCACGGGAGCCACGTCTGGGCATACCCGTCCCACCTGGGGGGACAAATGCAAAAAGATTTTTTTTTCTTTTTCTTTAGAAGTTTATTTAGCGCGAACTAGACCCGAAGATATCAGGTATCAGAGCGCTTTACACGAGCATCAGTTTCGTTACACAAGGACACATTCATTTTTTGTTAGGCACGGGGAGATTAAGTGATTTGCCCAGAACCACAGGATGTTGAGCGTTGTTGCCGAGACTCGAACCCGGTTCCCCAGCTTCGAGGTCGACCGCTCTAGCAAAGGATACATCCTCTCCACAGAGATCTGGGCCTAAATCCATTGTTTTTTTGCTCCCCTTGCCATTCCAGTTTAGACCCAGCCATATGCAAATCAGTCTTGACCCTGTTCTCCATGGGAACAGTCCAGCCCGAACTGCCAAGCCAGGTCTTCCCTTGAATGGAAAAAAGCATCCTAGGACCGGTTTTGGGGTTTCACCCCTCTTCAGCCAGGCTAGCTTGACTCCAGTGGCATGGAGAGCACAGGACCCATGCCTGGGCATACCCGTCTACCCGTCTATCATCTCTTTGTGTTTGCTTTGTTTGCCCTAAGTTGGCAGGGCATGCCCAGACGTGGGTCCCTTGTTAACTTTGTCACTGGATTCAAGCTAGCCTGGCTGATGAGGTGTGTTACCCGGAAACCGGTCTGTAGTGCTAGAGGCACTCTTTTGGTTTGACACAACGTGATGACCTATGACTACCATCATTTTAATTGACTTTCGGTGTTTTACTTTACCCTAGCATTCATGTACGTCCTGCATATGACTTGTTTTCCTTGAATATTCCTTTACTGTAATTTTGCAGTCTTAAAGTGGGAGCTGTCACAGAGTAGAACAGCCTTGCCAAGAACAGAACGTGTTGGAAGTGCATTTGAAAGCATGAGAGAGAGAGAGGTGTGGAATGTACTTTTTGGTCTCGAAGTGCCGTGTTATGAGCAGTTTTGCTCAAATGTGCATTGTGTTGTACATTGAGAGATTAAGTATGCAATGCTATAGGCAGTGGTGCACAAATGTGCATTGTGTTGTACATTGGGAAGTATTATCAAGTTCTTACTATTGGCTTTGACATGGCCTCATGTCATCCTGAATTCTGACTCTGTCTTGCTTGAGCTTTTTGTGCGCACAGAGTGCATAAGTTGTTTGGGTTATTCACGTTCAAGGTTGTTTTGTTTTTGGAGAAGAGATTGTTGAATGTACCCTCGAAGGCTTTCGTAAGCTTTGTTAAGATAAAGGCTGGAACATGTGAGAATGTAGAGGAAACGTGGGAACTCCTTTTGCCCTGGAACGCTTGCATGGAAGGTGGCCAATCCAGTAAGTTTCCTTGGCGTTGAAGGAAAGACTATCGAACCTTCTAGTGTGTTTTGAGACTATAAAGTAGGCCTGGGCGGTGAACTCCGCTCCGTTCGCGGAGTTTTCTGCAATCCGCGCTCCGCAGAGCTCACGGAGTGCAGAAAACTCCACTTCGCCTAGTGCAGCGGAGTTTTTTCCTCGCTCGTGCTCGCAAACGGTAAGCTCGCGAGTGCGAGCTGCCGATCGGGTAGACTTTCTACCCGAGCGGCAGGAAGACCAGCGCGAACTGCAGTTCGCACTGTACTGCGCCACTTGCGGAACTTCACAGAGTTTTTTTGTCACTTCGCGGAGTTCCGTGTAGCAAAACTCCGCGAACTGCGCCTAGGCCTGCTATAAAGCTGAGGATTGTTTGAGCCTGAACAATGGACGCATCTTCAGTGCAGGCATCTGGTTGCTGAGTCTCCTGGCTTCGGCTGTAAGTTCCCCAGTCAGGAGTGGGTCAGGATGAAGACTGCACCAGGTGAAGTGTTTGATTTTTGATTTGTGCCATTGTGATGTGTGGCCAGTGGCTATAATAATTTAGGTATTTTCTTTGTGATGTGAGTGAGTCAGAGTGCACATCCAAAGTAATCATTTGATGTATTCAGTGTATATATATTTTTGATTTCTTGCAGGACGTCCAGCATTATTTACTGATTGTTTATTCATATTATTATTCATGCATTTAAGTGTTGCATTTGCCAAGTGTGTTATTATTGCTTGCATATAAACATATATCTCTATATACATTTGAATGTTGTTCATTTGACATATGGGAAAGCCTTTCTGTTAGAGTGCATTGCATAAATAAAACCCCAAGCATTATTCTAAAAAGAGAGTCTTTGATGTGTTCCATTTCATAAAGTGATACCCCTTTCTTGGTGTTGTGTTATATGTCTCTTGCTTCGACATGTTTGAGCTACTGTGTGGGAGTGGTATTTTGGCAGAGCAAAGCAAGACACGTCCCAGGATGTTTGTTTCCGTTTCAGGGAAGACCTGGCTTGGCAGTTCGGGCTGGACTGTTCCCATGAGGCACAGGGTCAAGACTGATCTGCATATAGCTGGGTCTGAGCTGAGGTGGCGAAAAGAGCTAATGAACGATGATGGATTCAACCCAGATCTGTGACTGGGGGTGAGTGTCTGAAAAGTTTCAGCGCTCCGTCTATCATCTCTTTGTGTTTGCTTTGTTCGCCCTAAGTTGGCAGGGTATGCCCAGACGTGGGTCCCTTGCCCACTTTGCCACTGGATTCAAGCTAGCCTGGCTGATATGGGGTGTTACCCCGAAACTGGTCCAAGAATGCTTGTTTCTGGTTCAGGGAAGACCTGGCTTGGTAGTTCGGGCTGGACTGTTCCCATGAGGCAAAGGGCAAGACTGATTTGCATATAGCTGGGTCTAAACTGAGGTGACGAAGTGAGCTAAAGAACGATGATGGATTCAACCCAGATCTGTGACTGGGT
The DNA here is from genome assembly GCA_963921515.1 of Calotriton arnoldi. NCBI lineage: Eukaryota > Metazoa > Chordata > Amphibia > Caudata > Salamandridae > Calotriton > Calotriton arnoldi. The sequence continues at coordinate 94,741 of CAWUFW010016646.1, read as the reverse complement.
GTGAGTGTCTGAAAAGTTTCAGCGTTCCATCTATCTTCTCTTTGTGTTTGCTTTGTTCGCCCTAAGAGGAAATGAAGGCATACTAAGAGCAGCATATGCCATGTGCTCCTTAAATGATGTGATCAAAGCTTCCTGGATTCAGTCTGTTTTGTCCACACAAGTTGCCGAGTTAATTGCCCTTACCTGAGCTTGTAGTTTTACTGCCCTAATGAGAGTCACCATCTTCACAGATAGCCAGTATGGTTTTGGCGTTATTCATGATTTTGGGCAGTTATGGTTGCAACAGGGTTTTCTTACATCCACAGGCACGCCTATTTGTAATGGACTGCATGTCCAAAACGTGCTTGAAGCCCTGCAAATGCCTAGTGAAATTGCTATTGTGAAATATCCAGGACATCAAACAGGCAGTGGGTACGTTACCATGGACAACAGATACGCTTACTTCATAACCGGTATTGTTCACTGCTAGAATGCACATTTAATGGAGGTCTCACATGTAAATCTGAGGAAGAAAGTGCTTTTGCAATGATGATGGAAATAACTGATACTTGGGAAGAATTGAAAAGAGTGCAGGAAAATGTGTCTGAAGCAGAGCAGAATAGGGTGGATCAGGTCAGATTGTGTAAAAAACGTGAATGACATTTGGATGTCAGCCGATGGAAGGCCATTGTTGCCTGATAGCTTGTTGTTTCCAATGACCCAGTATTATCATGGGTTCACACAATTAGGGAGAGATGCCATGGTGAGACTCTTTCAGCAAAGTTGGTACAACCCTTGATTTCGAATAATTACTCATGAGAATGGCAAAAGTTGTGTCACATGTCAATAGCTAAACGTAGGGATTAAAATGCACGTTAGAAGCACATACTCAGGGAGATCAAATGGCCCTTTTAACAGAATACAGATGGACTTTTTCGAGATGCCTGTGCACAACTGGTTGAGATATGTCCTAATGATCATCTGTGTTTTCTCAAGATGGGTGGAAGCCTACCCAATAAGGAGAAATGACAATCTTACTATAGGTAAACTGTTGCTACGCGAAATAATTCCAAGATTTGGGATGCTGGTCCCTCTTGAGTCAGACGAACACAGTTCAAAAATGAAGTGATGAACATGCTATATGTAGCATTACAGATTGAACAAAAGGTACATTTCAGTTACAGACCAGAAGCACCAGGTATAGTTGAGCAGATGAATGGAACAATAAAATCCAGATTGGCAAAAGTTTGTGCTTCAACTTCACTGAAATGGCCAGATGCATTACCGCTGGTGTTGATGAGCATTCAAAGTATCCCAGACAAGAAGCCAGGATTATCCCCGCATGAAATATTGATGGGGTGGCCAATGAGACTGCCTGCTATACCTGCGAATGCCCTTGTGAACATCACAGATGATATGATTTTGGACTACTGCAAGACACTCGCTGATGTGGCTTGTTCTGTCTCTCATAAGGTATCAGTTGCTACTCAAGACCCTCACCAAGAACAGGACCATGATCACAATCCTGGTGACTGAGTCGTGATCAAGAAGCACGTTCGGAAGACTTGTCTGTAGCCCAGATGGAAAGGCCCCTACCAAGTCATACTGACTTCGAACTCTGCTGTTAAATGTGCTGGAATTCCAAACTCAATACGTGCCTCACATACCAGGTGAGTGAACAATCCGTAAGAGGCGTCTTTGGTGTATGATCCAGAGAGATGAGCATTAGTGGTTGCAACACCAGTCGAGAGACCACCTAGACCTACAGCAGTAGCACCGGTTGAAATACAGAGAGAAGTGCAGGAGAAGAAAAGGGTGAAGATCAACAAGCTGAAGGACAAGTACAAAAGCCTCAGGTGACGCAAAGTGGTATCAAAGTCTCAGACAAAGACGAAGCAGAGACTGAACTGCATGCTGAAAGCATCGGTGAAGCAGATCAAGGAGAAGAACAAGATGCTAGTGAAGGAATGAGCTCTGGGACAAAAAGAGTTTATCGCCATGCAAAGTGGCCAAGAAATCTCAAAAAAGAGAGACTGAGGAAAAGCTCATCAATATCCCAGATTCCTGAACCAGTGCATGAGGAGAGTGAGACAGAAGACGAAGGTGATCTTGATCCAAATCATCAAGTTCTAAGGCGGTCTAGAAGAACTCGAATACCTTGCTGAAGATATTCTGCACCTGAATGGTTTTACTATGCGAATGCCGCACTGAATGTTACTCTGGATTATTTGTGCAACGTGAACCCTGAACTGTTAGAACCCCCTTGAACTGCAGAGACATTACAATTTTGGAAAACTGAATTGAAAAGCAAAAACAAACTTAATACAAAAAGAAGAACAACTATGAACTGTGCCTATTAAGCGTTTATTGTTTAAGTTATTTGTTTTACATAAGACTAACCTAGGTCCAAGAAGAAAGTTACAGAAGAATAGGGATAACCATTTTAGAAGCACACAGAGTAGGGTTAAAGATTGTCTATTAGGGAACTACATTAATAAGAAGAAGAAGAACTAAGAAACAAAAACATAACAGCTTTTAAAAGAAGATTGCCTGCTAATCTTCTACAGCAAGCTATTCCATTACTGACTCAGAACGATGTGTTGCATTAGAAATAAGTGTAAATGTATCATGGGAGTAATTTTTGTAATCACAGTTATAATGAGTACAATAGTACTTGTAGACTTTTACCTAACCCCTGTTTCAGAGTCCCCTTGTACCAATGTCACAAATACACATACCCAGAATTTTAGGGATAGTATTTTTACATGTTTATTCTAGATTAGTAAAAGAATACACTAATGCAATGGATGTTAAGGATTGCTATGTCTGTGTACATTTACCGACTTCACCTTCTGTTAGAAGTCACATACTATCACATACCTTTGTCTTATGCAGTGTCCTGTATTATCTTTCTTTCACTAGTTTAAAGGAGAGGACATTTTGAATATTTGTATTCAAATTATGATTTAGTACTATCTAGAGTGCCACTAATAGAAAGCATGAGTTTACATCCGAAAGCAAAAATGATGGATACCGCTTGGTATTATTTCTTTCCACATTTACCTGTAGATAGCATGAAGGCTTATAAAAACAATGTAACATGCTTAATGCGACCCACAGAGAAAGCTTACATTATGGCTTTAGAGGAAAGATACATGAACATGACAAAAACTACAGACAGAAAGGGAGTCCTTTTCGAGAACGTTTGGAAGAAGGAAGAAAACAAATTCAGAAACAACATGGTTTATCCTAAACTCAGACTAGACAGCCAGCACAAAGGAAAGATTTGCCTTTATAAAAGACAAATACCAAAAAGGACTTGACATGTAGGGATTAGTCGTTCTCAACACACATTCAAAATGACAGGTGGAACATGGCAAATATTACAGGGAGATGAAAACACAATACTGTGAGTTTATTTCATTTGTGGACAGAATGCTTATTTCTTATTGGCTGCTGATTGGGAATCAACCTGTTACTTAACATACTAATTCCAAAGATGTATCATGTTAACAGTTTAGAAACACCTGCAGTACCTCTCATAGCCTGGAACGAGCTCCCAGTCTACATCAGATGCTCCCCTACTCTGCACACCTTCAGGAAGAGCCTCAAGACCTGGCTCTTCGGCTGAACAGGAGCTGTACCCCCTTCTCCCCCAGCGCCTTGAGACCCTCTCGGGTGAGTAGCACGCTTTAAACCCCGATTGATTGATAGTACTCATTTACTGTCTCCTTCGGTTCTTGTGTGGTTCTTTTAATCTTTACCCAATCAGTATCCCTGGGAGGAAATTTTCCTTAAAAAAAAGTCATATCTGCTTCATATTTTTCCATCACCAATAGTGAAGGTGCACCGGTTCCTCTCCATCCAGGTTGTTCTCCTTTTGGCCATTGTACGGCTACCTTACACTCTGCTCATAAATAAGCTGGTACCACATCATCAAGAAACATATCCAAATCTCTCCACAACACCCTTGAAATCTTTATAAATCTTTCTACTTGTGCGTACTACTGCACCGGCTTGACTCTCAATTTTGTAAATACTATCAAATTACCTCTATTTCATGGAGAATGTACATAGGTACCTCTAACTACTTCCCTCAATGGATATGCCACTGCCTCATCCAATTAATCCTATTTGCCCTCTTCTTCCTTCTTTTTCTTCTCTATTTCTTTGCCCATCTAAGTTCCAACTTCTCCACATCCTTCCATCTGTGTATGCATTTAATCAGCTCAGTAATGTGCATATACATTCCTGTAATCCTCATGTTTTCAATTGCCTGATCATCCAATTCAACTCAGTAACTACGATGTATATTTATGTTATTAGTAATATCCACATTGTTAGAAATGGGGGTCTCTAGTTGGCAGAGGTAGGTACGTTTGGCCAAATAGGGACCCTTGCTTCTAGTCAGGGTAAGGGGGATACACACTTTAGATAACCCCTGCTCACCCCCTTGGTAGCTTGGCATGAGCAGACAGGCTTATCCGAAAGGCAATGTGTAAAGTATTTGTACCAACACTCACAGTAACACAGTGAAAACGCCACAAATGGACACCACACCAGTTTAGAAAAATAAAATATCTTTATCTAAACTAAAAAAGACCAAAACGACAAAAATCCAACATACACAGTTAAAAAATATGACTTTCAAAAGGTTTCAAGAACTTGCACCATAGAAAACTATGGATGCGTGACTTTTCACCAAAGTACCTATATATGCGTCAAAGTCCACAAGCCAAACAGCCGCAGCAACGGAAAACAAAGAGATGCGACACTCCTGAGACCTTGGGGAGGCGATGCGACAGTCCTGCTGCACGCAGAGGAAGGGTTGCGTCGAATCCGGTCTGTACGGGGAGTGATGCGTCGATTCTTCGTGACAGTTCCGGTCCGTGGGTGATGCATCGGAAGAACTTGCCGCACAGGTACGATGTGTGGAAATCCGGGATGCATCGGCGATCGATGCAGCGGCGTCGAGCGGCACTGCGTCAGTCCTCTTCAGCCGCGATCCCTCGATGCATCGATTCTTGCAGTGGCGACAGGCGCTGCGGCGGGTTCCGCACCGGCGCGGCGATGCATGGAAATTCTTCTCGCGCCGCAGAGGTGCGTCGGGAAAGCAGCAGCAAGAAGAGCAATGCGTCGATTTCTGTAGTTCTTTGAGTTTCTTCTTTCTTCCAGCTCCCAAACAGCAGCAACAACCTCCAGAGGCCCAAAACTGGCACAGGCACCCCTTGGCAGGCAAGAACTCACAGCAGCAGAGCTCAGGGGAGCTGGGATGAAGTCTTTGTGTCCCCGAGACTTCAGAACAGGAGGCCAGCACACTTCAGGCCCTTGGAGAACTCCTTCAAGCAGGGGACACAGCACACAGCAAAGTCCTTCTCCTTTCCTTGGCAGAAACAGAAACTGTAGGACAACCCCAGACACACAGTAAGGGCAGTACTTCTCCTCAGTCTCTCCAGCTCGTCTCCTTGGCAAAGGTTCCTCTTGAATTCCAGGAATGATCTAAAAGTCTGGGGTTTTGGGTCCGATACTTATACCCCAAAATGTCTTTGTTCTCTTTGTGCAAGGGGCTCTGAGCCCAGTTGAAACCAGCTGTGGGGGCACTCTGCAAGTGCACAACAACATCCATTGTCAGTGTGAGCCTTGGCTCCAGACACACCACAGGGGGGCGGAGCCAGCATTGTGGAAGGCAGGCACAGCCCTATTCAGGTATATTTAGGAATATCCAATGATCTGTCATTTCTTGTCTCCAATTCTATTTTGGGATCTGTGACTGCTATCGTTTTTTCTGCAGAAATCTCTTCAATCCATGCTGGAAAATATCCCTCTTCACCGTCATTAGAAGCTAAGGGAGTCATAAAGACTAAAGTCCCTCCTCCATCTATTTGAGCCTGCAGATTTTGCGGAGGTCTCCACAGAACTAGCTGTGTATTCTGGTTTGTCGGTACATTTCCAACAACTGGTGTTGTTAAGGCTTCTCACCTTCTCTCAATTTGGGGTGATGCACTAGCAACCACTCGAGATGCAACTGGAACATTATGAAGGGGTACCACAGCTGGTGGTTGTCACACAAATGGTGGAGTAATTTGTAAAACCTGTAAGGGTCATTCAATAGGAAGAGGATCTGGATCCAGTGGAACTGTAGCTATGTTCTGACTAGTACTAGCACGTGACTCTTCTGGGTGAGAATATTTTACAGGTGGTGGTGGTCAGGAAGACAACGTCTGTTCTAATATCTCATCTCCTGAATCATTATCTGACTCATCTCCCTCTTGCTTAGCAGAATCCTTACTTTTTTTTGTACCTTCTGATGTTAGAACCGGATATAATCTGATCCTTCAATGATACCTTTTCTCCATCTGCGCTGTTCTTCATCCCACAGAGCATTTACATAATTCTGCATTGCTCTTCCTGTCATTCTCTATTTTTCCTTCTCCTCTCCTCCTTTCCCCTCGCAACCTTTCCCCAAGCATTAAAAGCTGGGTTGAGGTGGTGGCTTCATCTCGTACAGCTTTTCCTTCAAATGATCTAGGATTCTAGTATTGAATGTCCCATACCTCGGAAAACTTAAAGCACCCTCATTTTCCATAATCCTACTCCACTGTTGAAGCCACAAACATGAATTTAATCCATGTTCGGAAGTCATAATGTATGCCGGAAGGAGGTGCCTGCTCACCTTTGCTTACACGAATAGTGACATCTCCCCTGACAAATTTTTTAAAATCCTTAAGACATTTCATAATGACAAATGAGCTTTCACATTTTTAGGTAAAACAAAATAGTTTAATTTCATGTAACTCTTTTCCGAATCCAAAGACATCAATGAAATCGATAATGCCCAATCACAACGCGACACAGAAAATCTACTAACCAATGGCAGCACGAAAGCACACCAACCGTCCAATCCCAGCGCAAACACTATGATGTATGACTCACTCCTTGCAACAGCTCACCCTCCTTTACAATTTCTTCGCATTCACACTCGACCTTCAAATATCTTCTTAAACAACTTTTTGTTTGCTCTTTCTAATTAAAATAGAGTATCACAACCACTCAAGAATATTCTACACTCCCAGGTGACTTCTCGACCAGAGAAAAATTTGCACAAATAAATGCAGCTTCACCCGTTTGCACAATAATGTTCCACTATAATAACCAAGATTAATCAACAAAACAACTTGTCGCTATTGTTACGCTGCATGTGGCTTAACGGCTAGTGCGCCCAATTTGAAGCTGGAGAACGAGGTTCGAGTCGAGCTGGAGGCTCAAACATCCTGTGATTCTGGGCAAATCACTTAGTCTCCCTATGCTTAAAAATGAATGTGTCTGTCTTTAATGCAACTGGTGCTCATGTAAAATGCTGTGTTGCCCTCGGGTCAGGTTAGCACTATATAAAAATGCAAAAAAAAGAAGTGACGGTACCTCACACTCCACATCTAATTTGCCTGCAAACAAGTTTAAAACATTTATTTTTATCCCGGGATATTTCGACTTGAACGAGCCTGAAGCTCAACACCTCCTTTTCAACAGCTTGATGTCTTATCTCCCACTCATACACCTCAAAAGAAAATACACTCACAGCCACAATACTCTTTTACTACCACATTTTCACCTTATTAATACTACCACCATTAATACCACAACTGCCAACACTGCAATGTCTTCAAAATATTTCTGCTTCGTCACGCCATCAGGGTCTGGACACTGGAAACCAGAATCAAAGATTATTTTAATATATCTCGGGTATATCTCGGGTACTACATTTAATGCTCCACTCGAAACTATAACTTTGCTACCAGAAACTGTGGGAAATTTCCCAGAAGGGTTTCCAAAGGGTCTCTTAAGAATGAACACTCCAACTTACAGATTTCATCCCTTGGAAATCCTGATGGCTTCCTGACAGGTCAATGGACCTTTGCCACCGTTTTTTAATGGAGCTGGAATGAGAAAGTCAAATCATGCATATATCAACTGTCAGTTTCTTAATGTTAATGATGAGAGGTTGATAGAGTTTTCAAAACCTTATTTTATCTTAAAGGATTTGTATTGTTTGTCATCTTTATTTAAATTAGTTCAGATTACAGAAATGTCAAATAAAAGATTGATTAGTGACAGCAAAAATCAATACAAAGTATTCTGTAAAGGAATATTGTCACTAAACTAGCTAAGAGTCTAATCTACCCTAAATAGAACCCATGAAGAGTTCCATTTTTGGGAAAAAACAAGATAAAACAAAGTTCTTCAGGTGTCTTTGGAATGATGTCTTTTATGTTTGAGTTTGCTTCTCACAGGAATTCAAGCAGGTCATCCCATGTATACTCAGCACAACTGAGTGGTAGAAATCAAGTCAGTGCTCTTGGGTTTCTCCACATGCATTTTCAGCTCACCATGACGGCGATATCAATTGATGCCACGCTGGCATGCCATTAGATTAATCAAGTTGTATTTCAGGTGTTCATCTCTTCCTTGAACTTTGTCAACGAATTTCTTTGCTGTCATATTTAGCAGGTTCACTCCTGTCTTGAGAATGTGGTTTACTGCATAAGATAGGGCTGACAACTCACTCTCAAATAAAAGATTAAATATATAGGGAATACATTGGTGAAATCTGGGATCCTCTGAGTATGGTCTAGTTGATCTGTACTCAGCTTCTGGTATCTGTACAGGCCGGTCATCATATCTACCACCTACTCCAGTAGGAAACAGATCCGGAAAACACCATGCTTCTCAACTTCTCTTCCACACACTCAAGGGAGCTCCTCTTGCTCCTTCCATTTGAAAGAGATCAAAAGCAAAACCAATAATCTCTTTAGAATGGAGAGGGTGAATACTGTAGTGTTCATACATTTGTTCAGTTCTGAATTGATCCACTTTTTCAATCTGACCTCTTGATGATGATGTAGCATCCTCCATATGTGCTACATTTTGAAGAATGTCTATGTCTTTATATTACATATTTTTCTGTACCTGATATAATATTGCATTTTTTACTTTAGTAATGCCCACTAACTCTTGCCATATATTTTTGTTCTTGGTAGGAACACCATTGACTCAAAATACAAGTGCTTCTTACAAATCTCTCTGCACCCCTACAGTTTCAATAGTCTGCTTCAAATCTAAAGGCAAGTACACAACTCTACCTTTAAGAGCTTTCTGGAGCTCAGTTGGAGGCAACCTACCTGTCTTTGGTTCCATACAGACTATAGCTTGGAATGGATGTATACATTGTATAAGTATAGATTCATAAATATTTTAAAGTACTTCTGGAATAGGTACAATTTCTAACTTGTCATGCACAGCCCTAGAATGCATTTTGTTTTCTCCTTACTTATTGTAACAGTACTTGCATATAACTTGTCATGCGGACAGGTCAAACTGTTCGTCTGCAAATAAGTAAACAGCAAATTCTTGCCACTTATCATTGTTCTCTTTTTCACTTTTGAAACACAAATCAACAGTCTGAGTTTTACTTTTATAATGAGTGCATCAGCAGCAAATGCAAACACAATTTGGCTTCTCTGAAGAAACACTGTTAAACTTTCTAATCTACTCTTCAAAATTATCAACAGTAATACCGTTCTCCTATTCCACTTGACCTGCAGATATCAAATACTCATTTTCCCTACAGCTTTTTCAGGACCAAAGAAACAAAACAGCACACCATCAGAAATCTTTTCTACTTCTGCCACTGTACCATGCAAAAGGGCTCCATTAATTTCTCCTCAAAACAGTGCAGTTTTCACATAGTAAAGCCTCCTAACTAAAGTTCACATTTTTGAGTGGTGTACACCTAACATTCTAAAATGATGAAAGGTGCTTTGGTTAAGCATGGGCGTAGTTCGCGAAGTAGCGCAACACGAAGCTACGCAAAGTGCAGTTCGCACTACGCGAGCTACGCGTAGCACTACGCGAACTGCGTAGTGCACTGTTCGCAATGATTGCACAGTGCCGGATGCTTGTCCGCACTGTGCAATCATTGAAAACGGCATCTTGCACAGTGCGAGCTGTCAATAACAGCCGCTCGAGTAGATTTTTACTCGAGCGGCAGCTTTCTCAACGCGGACTGGTAGTTTCTCATCGCGAGCGGTCGCGAGCATACGCGACCACTCGCAATGAGAAACCTGACCTCCCCGCGTTGAGAATCTCGCCAGGAGGTTTATTTTCCACGCTCGCGATCGGCAACTTGATGTTGCTGATCGCGAACGAGAAAAAGTCTCGCCGGGATGTCATTTTGCTTGCTCGCGGTCACCAACTTGACGTTGAGGACCGCGAGCAAGCAAAAAATGACCGCTGCACTACGCTACGCTACGCGTGTTTGCACTGTGCTACGTGCAATTCGCGTTGTGCGAAGTAGCGCAAACTTCGCAAACTATGCGAGCGTAGCGTAGTGCTTTGCCCAGGGTTAGCTTTGGTACACTTCCTTTGATAGACATGCTAGTGAGTGTCCTTGAAAATTAGTATGCTTTCTTTGTTTGCACGGATCTAATCCTTGTAAAGCCACAATTTTGTGTTTTAGACTTCTGCTTGGAAACTTACGTAAGAAATTTATCAATAGATCAATTGATTGCTGTTGAATACTGCAAACACTACTACAATTCCATTTGCCTACTGGTGCCTATCTGCATCTTCCCTGTACATCTTCAGCAATCACTTCTTCTACATTTCTAGCTACCATCACTCCTTTTGAAATAGGAGTTCCTCATAACATCGTCCCGATTCATAAACTGCATGCACTAATGTATTCTCTTGCAAGTAGCTTTCTTCATTAAAGAAAGGCTCAGTACTTGAAGTATATGTCCATTCACCACTAAAAACTTTGCAAAAGTTACTTCTATTAACAAGTCTTTTCTTTTGAATACATCTCTTCATTCACAACAGTATTTTGGCCAGTGTCTTCATTCTTTGGAGAATCAAAATAAATATCTTCCTTTTCAGAGCAAAGGCCTTATCAACTATACCCTCAACATGTTCCTTTTGCCTGACTGATTCTCTTCTTTTTTACACTTTATACTTCTGAGATTATGAATTACTCTAGTACAAAACATTCTAAATCTGATTTCCTTAAACTGTTTCTTCCTTCTGGTTAAAGTCTCTGCTTTTTGTTAGATTTTTTAGTCTTCTTTTCATCCACTCTACGGGCCCGATTCACAGAACTAACTTAGGACAAAATCCAAAACTTACTACCGTTTTGGTATTCACAGAAGGCACTTACTCATTTTGGTATTCACAGAAGGCACTTACTCATCAATGAGTAAGTGCCTTCTGTGAATACCAAAATGAGTAAGTGCCTTCTGTGAATACCAAAACGGTAGTAAGTTTAGGATTTTGTCCTAAGTTAGTTCTGTGAATCGGGCCCTTTGTTCTTCCTTAGTGCATCTCACTCTTTGCTTTTTATTTATTTGATTTACCAATCTTTCCAATTGAACACTTAGGGGCAGATTTACAACTTCTGGCGCATCCCTGCAAATCAGCAGGGATGCGCCAGAATAGTTGCGACACACAATTCTCTCCTTGCGCCACCACGGAAGCGCCGCATTTACAATGCGGCGCACCGTGGCGCAAGGAAAGGCCGATGCGTGTCGCATCCTGTGGCGCAAGGGCGGCGCATTGCTGGAGTCGTGTCGCAAGCGCGACGCAACTCCAGCAATGCTCGTGGGCCGCCCATACCTAACGTGGTGCGCCACTCCTTACGCCTGCTTGAAGCAGGCGTAAGGATTCGTCGCAGCGGCGTCGGAAAAGTGACTCAGTGAAATCTTGTAGATTTCACTGCGTCACTTTTACGAGGCATTCCTTCGACGGAACGCCCACCCTGCGGAGGAACGCCCACATGAAACCTGACGCAGGTTTCATGTGGCGCAGGGCTTTACAACGTGACGCATCTCCCTAGATGCGTCACGTTGTACATAATGCGCAACGTGGCGCATGGTTTACGTCGCCGCTGCGTCACAAAAGTGACGCAACGGCGGCGCAAAAGTGGCGCAAGGGGCTTGTAAATCTGCCCCTTACAATTTTAACAAATGTCTTTGTCCTCTTACCAGTAGATCTTTTTTCTTTCACCACGTTTTCCACATTTTTCCCTATTTGTTTCTCAGTTTTGAGGACACACTGTTGGTGATGCTGTTTTTTTTCTCTCAGTGTTTGATGGATTTGTAAATGTCTGAAGTTAACTAGATATTGATGTCTGCAATGAAAAAAAAGAAAAAAAAGATAAGCACATTTACCTTTTACTAACGTAGTATCAGATTATATTTTTCAAACATTTAACTACAAACAAACATTTCTTTTATTTAATATATCTAACATTACCCTATTAATTTTCATATCGATTTGTACAACCGTGTATAAGTTACTGAAATTTCATAGTACATGCCTAACATTTTAAGCACATAGCACCATGCCTTAAGGCATACTACACCTAAGTTAGTGATCACTTATACGTGTTAGAAAAGCAATTATGCCTTGTCTAGGAGTGTTAAATGTAACAGTGTGTTTGGATGTTTTAGTGTCTGTCTGTTTTCCACTTGGGTATGTCAGATTAAAGCCTGGGTGGCAGAGTGGATGTATAATTAGGCATATGGGTCTCTAGGAATGCATATAGCTCACTGAAACTTCACAGTACATCTGTTACATTTTATGCATAGAGTTCCCTGTGGTATGGCCTAGCTGCATCCTACTACAGTGGTGAGTTATATGTGATACAAGAGCAGTTTATGCGTTCTCTAGGATTTTTAAATATGAATATTGGCCTTGCAGCAAAACTGCATACAGGGACTGAAGTGCAGCAGTCTTGAGACATGATGCAAGGTCTATTTCTCTGCATGATAGAATTGGTAGTGTAAGTTCTTTAGCAGTTATATGAATCACTGTCTCAGTTCCTATCTGGTGCTCTGATTGCATGTGTTTGTAACTTTGTTATTAAATTACTTCCACTCTTTGTGACATGTATGCCTCTCTAAATGTGTCTGTAAGGCATTGCATTGATTGCCTCCTGGGTGTGTTAGTGAGTTTTGAGTTGTTTAAGTGTGTGTGCATCTGCCTCCATTAGCACTAGATACATATCAGTCCTGCTTGTCTGTGTAAGTGAATGTTTAGATGCTTCTGTCACAATCTTTATGGGTGTTTTAGAGTCTGTCAACTTGTCTACTTGGGTATCTCAAATTAAAGCCTGGCTAGCAGGTTAGACGTATAATTGGGCACATGGACCTCTAGGAGTGCATATAGCTCACTAAATCTTCAGAGTACGTGTATTACATTTTAAGCACACAGCACCCTGCCCTTTGGCCGAGCTGCACCCTATCTTAGGGTGAGTTATACAAGGTAAAAGATAAGTTTATCTGTTCTCTAGGACTTTTCAATGTGAATGTTGGCCTAGCAGTAAAACTGCATGCACAGGCTCAAATGTACAAGGCCCAAAATATGATGCAAGGGCTACTTCTCTGCACGGTAGATGTGAAATTGTCAGGATTTTTAAGTGACAAAACAGCCCTAGCACTAAAACTGCATGCACAGGTTCAAGTATACAAGTCCGAGACATACAGCAAAGGGTACTTCTCTCCATGCTAGACATCAAAGTGTCAGTTCTTTAGCAGATATCTGAATGAGTTCCTAACTCGGGCTGTGATTGCATGTGTATGTAAGCTTCTTGGTAAATAATTGCCTGTCTTTCAGATATGTACACTTCTATAAATGTGTCTGTAAGGGGCTGCATGGATTTAATCTTGGGTGTAATTATGACTATTGGGTTATTTAAGTGTGTCTGTAAGCACCTCTATTAGTACTAGGAACATATCAGTTCTGCCTGTCTGTGTGAGTGAATGTTTAGTTACTTCTCTAACTGTCTCACTGGGTGTTTTAGTGCCTGTCTTTTTTTCAACCTAGGTCCCTCAGAATAAAGCCTGGGTAGCAGAGTGGATGTATAATTGGACACATGAGTCTCTAGGATTGCATATAGCTCACTGAAACTTCAGAGTACATGTGTTACATTTTAAGCACACAGGACCCTGCCCTAGGGCCTTGAGGCACCCTATCTTAGTGGTGAGTTGTTCATGTAAAAGAGCAGTTTATCTGTTCTGTAGGACTTTTAAATGTGAAGGTTGGTCTAGGAGTAAAAGTGCATGCACGGGCTCAAATGTACCAGGACTAAGATATGATGCAAGGGCTACTTCTCTGCACGGTAGACTTGAAATTGTCAGTTTAGCAGATATCTGAATGAGTGTCTTAATTCCTATCTGGGGCTGTGATTGCATGTGTATGTAAGTTTCTTACTAAATCACTGCCTCTCTTTGTGACATGAATGCTTCTCTAAATGTGTCTGTAAGTGGCTGCTTGAATTCCCTCCTGGGGGTGTTACTGAGTATTGGCTTATTTAAGGGTGTGTGCAACTGCCTCCATTAATGCTAGACACATATCGGTTCTGCCTCTCTGTGTGAGTGAATGTTCAGATACTTGTCTTACTGGGTGTTTTAGGGTCTGTCTGCTTTCCTACTTAGGTATCTGAGAGTCAAGTCTGGGTGGAAGAGTGGATGTATAATTGGGCACATGGGTCTCTAGGAGTGCATATATACTACTCACTGAAACTTCACACTGCATGTGTTATCTTTTAAGGACATAGCACCTTTTCTATGGCCTAGTTGCAGCATACCTCGGAAATGAGTGAGTTATATGTGGTAAAAGAGCAGTTTGAATGTTCTTTAGGACTTTTAAATGTGAAGGTTGGCCCAGCAGTAAAATGCATGCATGGGCTCAAATGTAGCAGGCCCAAGATATGATGCAAGGGCTACTTCTCTGCATGTTAGACTTGAAAGTGTCAGTTGCTTAGCAGATATCTGAATGAATGTCTCAGTTCCTATCTTGGGATATGACTGCATGTGTATGTGAGATGGTTAATAAATCACTTCCTCTCATTGTGATATGTATGATTCTCTAAATGTATCTGTAAGGGGCTGCATGAATTGCCTCCCAGGTGTGTTAGTGACTATTGGATTATTTAAGTGTATGTTCAACTGCTTCCATTAGTGCTAGACAAATATCTGTTCTGCCTGTCTATGTGAGTGAATGTTTAAGCACTTGTCTTACTATCTCACTGGGTGTTTTACTGTCTGCCTGCTTTTTTACTTAGGGATGTCAGATTCAGGTCTGGGTGGCAGAGTGGATGTATAATTGGGCACATGTGTCTCTAAGAGTGCATATAGATCACCCAATAATTTTCAGAGTACATGAATTACCTTTTAAACACATAGCTCCCTGTGCTATGTCTTAGCTACAGCCTACAATAGTGGTCAGTTATGTGCATGACTAAGTTACTAAAACTCAAAACAACAACTTTAGCTTTTTTAAGCACAAAAGACCATTCTTTATGGCATATCTCACAGGTCAGTTATCCCTTCTAAAACAAGCTTTCAGCACTTCACAAAGAGATGTTACATGCAAAATCAAGCTAGCAGTGAGACTCCACAGGAGTATTCTCCACTAGTAAACCTGACCCATATTCAAACAGTGCATGTTTAACTGTGCCTACCAGCCTCATACTACACATGTAACTTAGTACAAGGTTAAATAACATATCCCACCACACATCCCACCAGGCGCTTTCTGCCCCTTTCTGCTCCGTTTTCACCCTTCAGATTTTCCACCCTTTCACTCTCTATAGCACTTTTCTGCTGCTTTCTGCTCTGGTTCACCCTTTATTCTTCTCATCCTCGTACTCTTTATATCTTTTTCCTTTTCTTTTTCACCCTTTCACCCTTTTACTCTTTTTTTCCTCTTCTTTTATTGCTTGCTTTTCCCCTGTTTTTCCCGCCGCTGCTGCCCCCGTGGGCCCTCCCCCCCAGCGCGACCAGCCCGAGCCAGTTCCTCTCCCCGCCTCCCAGCTGTCCAGCCCTCCCCGACCCCTACTTAATGGCGGCCGCTGTGCAGCCGCGCCGCTGGCGCGCTGAAGGCGCGGCAAAGGCAAGCCAGTCTTCGCCCGTCCGCGACCCGACCGCGACCAGCGCCAGGAACTCTGGACCTCCGCACCACCAATGCAACAACCCAGCAGCACTCCACGCACTCAACCCTGGCCGCAACAACAACTGCAAGCTAGCATCACCAGCCGACACCCACGGACCCTTCAGCTGTCACCGCTGCCGGCACACCTGCAGCACCGCCAGGAACACAGACCCAGCACAACCCGCCCGCAAGAACACAACCGAGCCGAAGATCCTGCAATGCACCCTCTTCAATGTCCGATCACTCCACAAACACGCCACCGAAATCTGGGACCTCCTCGACAGCACCACCCCGGACGTAGCATTCTTCACCGAAACCTGGACCAACACCACCTCGGGACCGGACATCGCCATCGCCATTCCCCAAGGATACAAGATCTCTCGGAAGGACCGACCCACCCGCCTGGGAGGAGGAATCGCCATCATCCACAAATCCAACCTCCGGCTGAGCACACTCTCCGACGAGCCCACAGACCTGATGGTCACCTACACTTCAAGATACAGGCCAGCCCTACCACCACCCTCCAAGGAACTCTCATATACTGACCCCCCCGGACCATGCGGACCTTTCACCAACTCCATCACGGATATCATCTCCCTGCAAGCCATCGCATCCACCAACTACACCCTGCTGGGAGACCTCAACTTCCACCTCGACAACCAACTAGACCCCAACACCACAGCCCTCCTGGACAACCTCCACAACATTGGACTCCGCCAGATCGTGACCGAACCCACGCACTCAGCAGGACACACCCTCGACCCCCTCTTCACAACAGGAAACTCCATCACTTTCAGCCACACCACCGAATTCCCATGGACAGACCACCAATGATCCACTTCACCTTCGGAACACCCACCATCCACAGACACCAGCACCTGCTCCCACGAAGAAACTGGACCAAAATCACCAACGACCAGCTCACCTCCTCACTCAGCAACTCGACCCCAACCACTGCGGAAGACGACGACCCCAACACCGCAGCCCGAACTCTGCACAGATGGATCTCCGACAGCGCCAACACCATAGCCCCCTTCAAGAAGAACAACAACACACACGCTAAGAAAGCCAGATGGTTTACCACCGAACTTCGAGAGTCCAGACGCACATGCCGCTGCCTCAAAAAGGCCTGGAGGAACTTCAAATCCACAGAAGCCCACAACAACTTCAGAGCCGCCACCAACGCCCTCCACCAACTCATCAGAAAAACGAGGAAAAAAGTGATCGAAGACAGAATCTCCACACATGCGCACAACAGCAAAGAACTCTTCAGCATCATCAAGGAGTTCGCCCAACCCTCCAGCGAGTCTACTGACATTCCTCCCTCACAAGACCTCTGCAACAAACTCAGCACCTTCTTCCACCACAAAATCAAGAACATTTACGACAACTTCAATGAAGACAGCCAACACACTGAACCCTCACCAGCCACCCCCGACACCCTGAAGCCAACGATTGACAACTGGACAGCCCTCACCACCGAAGACACACTGAAGACAATGAAGTAAATCCACTCCGGGGCCCCCACGGACCCCTGCCCCCACCACATCTTCAACAGAGCCACCGACACCATCGCACCCATGCTCCGCCACACCACGGCGTTTTGACCCTTAATTGGATAAAGGGTCTCCTCAGGACCTAGAATGTAAGGACACCTAAGGGTGATCCTGCACTGCCTAGTGTAAAGACTGTGGCACCATGTAGAGAGTGAACAAAGGAACTTACAGGGGACCCAGCGGGGTGCCCATGTAAGGGAGAGAAAGGCAGGCGGCTGTATACAGTGGCCGGAAATACTCGGCAGTGTAGGGCGCTTTGAAATGAAGACGCTGTGCGCAAGGATAAAGACACTCGGGGCGGAGCGATAGAGAAAGAATCGGGGATGAAGTAGTTCTCAGTGTAACAGACAATCGTGATATTAGAGATTCAATCCGCATAAATCCGGGGGAGCAGCGGCAAGGGGCACGTCTGGCTCGGGAGACCCTTTATCCAATTAAGGGTCAAAACGCCGTCGACAATAGATCAATGCGAACCATGACACAACACACACAATGATGATTAGTGTTGTAATATTGATTTTAAATGTTTTGGTCGCATGAATTTCATAGTGAAACCTTGTGAATATCCTTGTTGCACTTTTTGTATTTTGTATAAAGAAGGTTCTGTTTTTCACTGGGACACCCTACACTAAATGTTGTATTGTTTTTCTAAAATAGTAAGACTTTGAATATGTATATATTTTCTACATAAACATATATTTGATAACTGCATCGTTTGTGTAGGAGTTGAGTTCTCTTTCTGACATCACTTCCGATTAGAATTGCCATTGTGCATTGATTATCATATATAAGTTATTTAACATTCCATAGGAGCCCTTGTTGTTTTCTGAAACGTTACTTACCCAGGCTCCCTGTGAGTTGGGTCCTCTTGTTCTTTTTCTCGCTCAGAAAAAACCACAGCACAGAAACCGCCCTCCTCACCGCAACAGACGACATCCGCTCCCTACTGGACAGAGGAGAAACAGTAGCCCTCATCCTCCTCAACCTCTCAGCGGCCTTCGACACAGTCTCCCACTGCACCCTAACATGCAGACTCCACGACGCAGGGATCCGGGACAAGGCCCTCGACTGGATCCACTCCTTCCTCTCTGGCAGAACACAGCGGGTCAGACTCCCTACTTTCCTCCCGGACCCTACACCAACCACCTGCGGAGTCCCCCAGGGGTCCTCCCTCAGCCCCACGCTCTTCAACATCTACATGGCTCCGCTCGCCCCCATCGTCAGAAGCCACAGACTCAACATTGTGTCATACACAGAAGACACCCAACTCATCCTCTCTCTATCCAATGAAGCCAACACAGCCAAACACAACTTTCAAGAAGGCATGGAAGCTGTCGCCAAATGGATGAAAAGCAGCTGCCTACAACTCAACACCGACAAAACAGAAGTACTCATCATGGGCCCAAACCCCGATGCCTGGAACGACACCTGGTGGCCCCCTGCCCTCGGAAGCCCACCCACCCCCACGGACCACGCACACAACCTTGGAATCATCCTGGACTCCGAGCTCAAAATGGACCGCCGGATCAACTCCGTTGCATCCTCCTGCTTCCACACCCTTCGCCTCCTACGTAAGACCTTCAAATGGATCCCCCTCGAGCACAGAAAGACCGTCACTCACGCCCTCATCACCAGCAGACTCGACTATGGCAACGCACTCTACGCCGGAATAAACAAAAACCTCACCCGCAAGCTACAAAACATCCAGAACGCCGCTGCAAGACTGGTCCTCAACCTGCCAAGACACTGCCATATCTCCCAGCACCTGCGCACGCTCCACTGGCTCCACATCGAGGCTAGAATCACCTTCAAGATTCTCACCCACACACACAAGGCCCTCCACAACACCGGACCAGCATACCTGAACAGCCGACTAAAATTCCACACACCCCAAAAGACCCGACGATCAGCCCAGCTCTCCTACGCCGTGGTCCCCCGCACCAGAAAGACCAGATCGGGAATCAGCTCCTTCTCCTTCCTCGCGGCCAGAGCCTGGAATTCCCTACCACTCCACCTCAGATAGACAACAACGCTCGCCATCTTCACGAGAAACCTCAAAACTTGGCTCTTCGACAGACCCCCTCCTTGATGGACTGGAACCTGCACCCTCCCCCCAGCGCCTTGAGACCCTTACGGGTGAGTAGTCGCACTTAACTTAACAAACACGTGATTGATTGATTGAAGCATATTCAAACCTGCCTTACAGGTTAGATAGCTGGCAAGTTTCACAAGTTCATGATTCATATACACATACAGTGCATTTTGTCCTCTTTCAATTCTGAGTGTTTCTGTCCTCTTTTACAATTGAATAAGTAGAACTACAGGTCCCAGAATGCAAAGCAAAACAGTCCCTTTCACCAGCAGATCATGTATACACATATAAAGCTTTCACATCTCCAAATACAGTACTAGATATAGCTTTAACCATTAGAGTACAGTGTTTATTTCTACCATTTAGAGAATGGAGTAAATCAGCACCCGAGAATATGGAGCTCCATGGCTACACATTGTGAACTAACTTCACAGACACCTATTCTGTACCTGACACAAACCGTATCTTAGTCTCCAATTAATAAATATATAAAAGCACTCATACTACCAGTCATAAACCATTATATACATTTGAAACTCTTTTTTTTATAAACTCACATACACATATACCTTCTTAATCAATGTTTTGGGTTAAAAAGAAATCTAATTCACAAACCAGAAGATTGAGTTTGTTGATCAAATACATTTTTTTTGCTCTTATTAGATAGATGCAATAGTCTCAGGGTTTATAAAAACTCAGCATAAGAATGGCACGCCACTCTCATACAAAGTAACTATAAATGCAACCTTTTCAACGTTTCACTATCTGATACTGCACAAGGCAGCAAATTAAAACATTGCTTTCATATTTTAGATTTGTAACTGCACTTCTCAATGGATGTATGAATGTATGAGAGGAAGTATAAGTCTCTCAGTGGCTCTGTGAGTCAGTATGTGATTGTCATACTGGATCTGTAACTGAGTCAATCAATGTCTCAGTGGGTGTGTGAGTAGAATTATAAGTCTCTCAGTGGGTCTGTAAGTTGATGCATGAATGTCTGAGTGAGTCTCTGATTGGGTGTGTGAGTATCTGAGTGGGTGCATGAGTGTCTGAATAGGTCTGTGAGTGGGTGTATGAGTCTCTCACTGCGTATGTGAATGGGTACATGAGCCTTTGACTGGATCTATGAGTTGGTGCATAAGTGTCTGAGTGGGTCTCACTATCAGTTGGTGTGTCAGTGGAAGCAAAAGTCTAAACTGGGTCTTTCAGTGGCTGTATGAGTGTCTGAATGGATCTTTACATAGGTGCGTCACTCTCCAAGTGAGTCTGTAAGTGCCTGCATGGGTACCTGAATGGGTATGACAGTGGGTACATCAGTATCTGAGTAGGAGTGTGACTGGATATATAAGTGTGTGAGTGGGTATGTGAATGGGTATATAAGTGTATGAGTGAATATGTGAGTAGGTACATAAGTGTGTGACAGTCATTGGCTAGTGAGTACAAATATATATATATTTTTATATTTCCACCAATATTTGCAACGACGTCGGTAGTTGCATTAGTACACGGGAGCCGCACTGGCAGTCGCGTCATTGTCGTAAATATCACGCACAATTAAAAAAATCTATTTTGGACACTTAACTTGTGTCACCAACACCCCCATTTCTTAAACATCAGGTCGGAGTATCTCCACTCTGACCCCTGATCTTTTTCAGAAAATTTCAGCCCCCGGAACCGTTCCCAATCAATAGAATGGCAACCGCAACTTTCTGTTCAGGTTCCGTCCAGCCAATCAGAGCATTCCCGTTGGCACGTGCATTCACGATTAATCGCGAAACCGTCGCAAAATATCCGCAGCCAGATATCACTATAATATTCGGCTTAAATTTCTCAAAAGCTACTGAACAGATTGACACCAAATAGGCAAAAGGTACTCCCTTGAACCAACATTTACCTCCCTGCCAAATTTGGTGTAAGTCTGTTCAGCAGTTCGGGCTGTAGGTGTGGCTAAAGGTTCTTATGGGAATTAAAATTACAAACACACCCTTATTTTGCACCGCAAATTCTTGGACCCCACTGCACAGATCACCCCCAAACCTTCCATGACAACCAAAACCTACATTGATACTTTTTTGGGGAAATTTCATGAAGATTGGTCAAACAACGCAAAAGTTATAGGCAAGTCAAAAAATGCTTTTCCTATGGAAACTAGGTCCTAACTATAACTACCTACTGGTGGTCGCCAGTAGGTAGTTATAGTTAGGACCTAGTTTCCATAGGCAAAGCATTTTTTGACTTGCCTATAACTTTTGCGTTGTTTGACCAAATCTATATATTAGGTAGTTATAGTTAGGACCCTGTTTTCATAGGTAAACGTTTTTTGACTTGCCTATATCTTTGGCGCTGCCAAAAATAAGTGTGGCAGTGATTCTAGTTGTGCATGGAAAGTTTAGGGGTGATTCGTAAAGCAGGACCCGAGAGAAAGGAAGGGTTAAAAAAAAAGTGCATTTCCTATTTTAATTCCCAAAGGGATTTTAGACATGACTACAGCCCGAACCGCTGAATTGAATTACACTAAATTTGACAGAAAGGTAGCTCCTGGTCCAGAAAGAGACCATTTTGATATTTGGTGTAAATCCATTCAGTAGTTTCAAAGTTATTAAATGAAAAACAAATTTGTATATAGAAGGATGCGACCCCTCCACGAATATTCGTGATCTCATGCAGAGATCTGTTTGGCTGCGAACACTTCAAACAGGAAGCGTTGGCAGCCATGTAGTCCCAAAACAAAATGAAAAATACAGAAAAGGGGTTCTGGGTAGGAATACCCTGACCTCCTAGCTCTGGTGCTAGTGTCCCCCAGAGACTCCGCCAGGACAAAAAAGCATTTTAAAAATGTTTGGGGCACAAATTGAGACAGATTCACAAATTTGCAGCAATCTAAAAAAAAAAACACAAGCGTGGTCTTACATGCTTGTTTTCACTTTAGCTCCTGGGTGGGTCAGGACCCAGGGGCATGAGGGTATTAAAAAAAAATGAAGGCGGGATGCACAGGATCCCTGCTAGGGCTCTTGAAGCCCCGGGGACCATCACCTACCCTGGGCTTTATTTGAATATTGGAGGGGGACCACCTGGACCCCACTCCATTGGGCTCTTCAAAGCCCAGAGGACCACCATATCCCCGGGGCTTTATTTATAAAAAACAAGGGGGTTGTGAGGGCCCCCCTCCTGGTGCTTTAATATTCCCCAGGGACCACCACCTCCCCTGGGCTAGATTAATAAAGATGCAGGAGGGCCAAGCGGACCCCCAGGGCGCCAGGAACCACCAACTCCCCAGGCCCAAATACAACTTTAAATACTGGGAGGGAGACCATGCATTCCCCCTCCCAGGCCATACACGGCCCTGGGAACCACCACTTCCCTGGGTTGGCCTGTGCATACTAAAGGAGGGGGGCTTGACGGCCGACTTCCTGGACCCATTCATTGCCCTGGGGACCACCACCCCCTGGGCCAGCTCCTGCTATCTCCTGAGATGCCCACCCTCGGGAGATAGCAGTTTGCTTTTGCTTGAAAGGAAATGAGACAGCTCCCGCCAAGTGAGAGCAAACACTAACTCCACTCCCAACAAGCAGGAGCTGTCAAACTACTCCTGCTTGCTGGGAGCAGAGTTTTTATCTGTTTCCCTGCCCACTGTCATGTACGCAGGGAAACCGATTAAAGATTGCTCCCGCATGCAGGGAGCTACATATTTAGCAGCTCCCTGCATGCAGGAGCAATGCTGGCTCCTGTAGGAGACAGGGAGCCGACTGGGACCCTGGAGGCATTAAGGCTCCCCCTACAGTCCCCATCAAAGCACACTGGGTGAACTGGGTGAGCCCAGGGCACCCAAGTAGATGTGGCCGGACCCCAGGAGGATGGAGTCCCCAGGGCTGGAATCAGCCTGGGGAGGGAGGTTGCACGGCCCCTCTCCCCCATTAAGTTTTGAAGGGCAGAAAGGCAAAACAGAGGGCAGAAAAACAAGCTGAAAAAGGCAAAACAGGGGGCAGAAAAATGAACAGAAGGCAAAACAGATGGCAGAGAAATGAACAGAAAAGGCAAAACCGAGGGCAGAAACCGAGCAGAAAAAGGCAAAACAGAGGGAAGAAAAATTAGTAGAAAAGGCAAAACCAAGGGCAGAACAATGAGCATAATAGGCAAAACAGAGCAAGAAACAAGCAGATGAGGCAGCAGGTAGACAAGCAGCGGAGAGTAGCGGACTGTGGGCAAGCTGGACAGGAGAACTGTCACAGGGGCAGCTGGCACAAGGACCTGCTCAATGTGGTTGCGCCGCGGCGTCCATTAAGTAGGTTTTGGAAGGAGGAAGGGGCACTGGGTGGCTGGAAGATGGAAATGGCGGGAGGAGGAAACAGCGGGAAAAAGAAAGAAATGAGCAGAAAAAGCAAAACAGCGCAGAAGAGGGCAAAACAGAGGGCAGAAAAATGAGCTAAAAAGGTGAAACAGAGCAATACAATTAGCAGAAAAGGCAAAACAGAGGACAGAAAAAAGAGCAGAAAAGGGAAAACATAGGTCAGAAAAATGAGCTGTAAAGGCTAAACAGAGCAGAAAAGAGGAAAATAGAGGGCACAACAATTAGCAGAAAAGGCAAAATAGAGGGCAGAAAAACAAGCAGGAAAGACAAAACAAAGAGCAGAAAAATGAGCAGAAAAGGCAAAACAGAGGGCAGAAAAACAAGCAGAAAGTCAAAACAGAGCAGAAGAGGGCAAAACCAAGGGCAGAAGAACAAGAAGTGAAGGCAAAAACTGAGGGTAGAAAATTGAACAGAAAGGGCAAAACAGAGCAAAAGAGTGCAAAACAGAGGGCAGAAAAACAAACAGAAAAGGCAAAGCCGAGGACAGAAAAAAGAGCAGAAAAGGCAAAACAGAGGGCAGAAAAATTAGCAGAAAGTGGCAAAACAGAGGGCAGGAAAAAATAAGCAGAAAAAGGCAAAACAAAGAGTAGAAATTCAATTAGAAAAAAACAAAATAGAGGGAAGAAAAATGATCAGAAAAGGCAAAACAGAGCATGAACCGAGCAGAGGAGGCACAGATATAGTCACAACTGTTATGTATCTAAGAGCAATGGAAGTACTTTTACAGTCATCCAGGGACTACTCTGGCACTCATCGAATCACCCAGCCACTAGTCAGGCAGTCGTCGAATCACTCATGCACTATCCAAAAACATATTCAATCACCCAGGCACTACAAATGCAATCTTCCAATCACACAGGCACTAATTATGTAGTCATTGAACTATGCAGGCTCTACTCATGCATTCATCCAATCACCTCAGCAATAACCATTCACTTATACAATCACCAAAGCTGTACCTATGCAGTCATTCAAACACCCAGGCACAACCCATGCACTCCTCCAAACACCGACTTACAACCCATGCACTCATCGAAATACTGAGGCACAACCCATGTGCTCATCCAATTATGCAGGCAGTACCATTGCAGTGAACCTATCACCCACCCAGTTCCTATGCACTCATTCAATTACTGAGGCAATACTGTTTCACTAATACAATCATCCCAGTAGTGCACTTGCTTTCATCCAATCACTTAAGCTTTAACAATGGACTCATGCAATCACTCAGACACTAATCAGCCAGGCACTACTGATGCACTCATTTAATTATCCAGGCACTACCCATGTACTTATCTAATCACCCAGGCACTACATGTTCACTCAACCAAAAAACACATGGGCAGCAGCCATGCACTCATCCAATCTCTTAGGTGGTATGCATGCACTTAAATAATCAAGTAGGCACTATCCATACATGCTATAAATCACCTATATACAGTACATGCACTCCTGCAATGATCCAGATACTAGAGTTGCACTCATTTAATCATCCAACCACTATCTATGCATGTATTGAATTATTGAGGCATTAGTCATGCACTTATCTAAATATTCAGGCACTACTCATGCACTTATCCAAACACCCAGACATTAGTGATATGCTCATGCAGTAACTATGCAGATATGGAATGACCCATAAAGTTCCCACATACTCAGGGAATCATTCAGACATTACCTGTATCCTTAGGGAATCACATAGGCACTACCTATGCACTCATTCAATCATTCAGAGAGTACTGGTGTACTCAACCACAAACCCATGTATTTACAAGTTTTAGTGAGGAATATGTAGTCTTTTAGAACCATCTGGTGAATTATATATTTAACCTGCCACACACTCTTTGCATGTACTCAGAAGAATTAGTGAGCTATATGCTCTGATAGAGATTAATGTGTAGATTTTTATATGCACCGTTTCCCAAAATTTAAATCTGATGCATCTAAGTAGAAAAGTACTGAGATACTAAATCCACCAGTGACATAGTGGTAGAGAGACACACAAATAGCTCTTAAGTTGTGTTTTCGGATTTACAGGATTGAGACACTGTATGTACTACTACACTTTGGTAGATGTTCATTTTAAAATTTACTAGAGATGGGATAAACTGGTCTTTTACCATGTATAAGTGAGAACTGGTATATGGTGCTGCTGTGTTGTAGAGATAGTGCAATAAAGTTAAAAGGTAACTAATAAATAAGTTTTGTGTTTAGCTTTGGGTTTGTGGTTGTCTCAGTCACTGTATAGGTGAGTGAGTATATGTATTAGTATGTATGTATAAGGAACTTAGCAGCTGTGTGAGTAATTGTATGAGTGCGTTAGTTACTACCTGTTTGAGTGACTGTATGGGTGAGTGAGTAGGTGTGTGAGCAGGTGTATGGTTAACTCAATTACTGTGTCAGTAGCTGTATGGTTGTATGGGTGTGTGTGTGTGTAAGTGTGTCTATGTCTCTATAACTGAATCTGTGACTGGCTGTATTGGTATGTGAGTATGTACATAAGTGGCTGAATATGTGAGTTAGTGGTTCTGTTAGTGGCTTTATGAGTGAGTTGATGTGTTACTGGCTGTATGGATGAGTGACAAGATGTGTGAGTGTTTGTATGGGTTCTGTGAATTAATTTGGTAGTGATTGTGTGTATGACATATTTTTTGGGGGTGTAAATGGGTACGTCACTGTTTCTCTCGATAATGTCATGAGTGATGTCATTTCAGATGTCATGAGTGATATCATCAGTGATGTCATTTGAGATGTTATCTGTGATGTCATCAGTGATGTCACTGACCATGTTATGAGTGATGTAATATGTGAGGTCAAAATAGGGGTGCATTTGTAATATAAGTGAGTATG
This sequence comes from Calotriton arnoldi, assembly GCA_963921515.1. NCBI lineage: Eukaryota > Metazoa > Chordata > Amphibia > Caudata > Salamandridae > Calotriton > Calotriton arnoldi. Next base: position 67,932 of record CAWUFW010016646.1, on the reverse strand, counting down.
AGGGAGGATTTGTGTGGGAAAGTATGTGGTTTGGTATATTGAAGTAATTACATGTAGTTATATAGCTAAGTTCAACTGTAGATTTAAAACTGCAACGTAACATAAAAACTGTTTTTGTTTTATGTGTGTCAGTAGCAAAGTAGTTTGTACCTTGACTAGAGTAAAAATTTAAATATACTTACGCCCGTCTTGCTGTTACTATCTGCCTGCTGCCACGAGGAGAGAGGGGGACCAGGACTACGAGTCCCAGTCTCCCAAGCGGCTGCTGCCGCTGATGTCAGTCTTTTGCGCCCGGAGGTGCTTCAAAAACCTTTGCGGGCTCCCACAGCATGGGTAACCTGTCTTGCTGTTACTGCCTGCCTGCTGCGATGAGGGGAGAGGGGAACCAGGACTATGAGTCCCAGCCTCCCAAGCGGCTGCTGCCGCTGACGTCAGTCTTTTGCGCCTGGAGGGGCTTCAAAACCTTTGCTGTTACTGCCTGCCTGCTGCCACGAGGTGAGTGCCAATATATTTGATCAGTAATTGACAAGTACTGACGCCAAGCACCTATCATGGGGAAGCGTACTGGGACACTGCCGCTGCGGCCTGTTACTACAAGCATTGACAGCATGCTAGAAAGGGCTGTCAGTACCGTGTCCAATGAAATTAAATTAACTGAGAGGCGTTTGTCCCTGAGACTCGAGGTACAACTGAATGGTCCCACCGCAGGTGCGGCTCTAGCTGATTCTGGTTCCCCATCTACAGTCAGCCATGTGTCTGTTATTACACCTGTTATCCCTCTGCCCTCAGGACCTGGTTCTGATAATGTGGTTCTCTCTGATGGGACCCCTAAAGGACATGACATTGCCGAGCCACATCCAAACACGGGCTTACCAACATCTGCCACAGCCACAGCTCCAGGGGCTAAGCGTAAAAGGAAGCCTGTGAAGCCCATTAACTCTAAGAGAAAACAACCTATTCGTTCTAGTGCAACTCGCACCGTTATGAGCTCATGGATACAGCCCCCATTGAATGCTGGCACTCCCGAGGCTGCACTGATCGAGGAATTGAGTTACTCTATCAGTACACAGACCGGGACGTATCGCCCACTTCTGATTATAGTGGCTCTGGTGACAGCTTTATTAATACCATCTTAGACACTGTCTTTGTGCGAATTAAAGACTTAATAGATAAGAACTTTACTTGCCTATGGAAGCGACTAGATTGTTTGGACACTCTTATGAATAAAATGAACAAAACGAGTCAACAACAAGAGACTGTCCAAATTGCTGCTACCAAAGGGGAGGGTTTGAATTCTTTACCTGATGCTGTTCTTAATTCTAATTTACCGACTATAACTTTAACACAAACTGTGCCTAACGGTTCTTCAATCTAACGTCCTTGTAGTACATGTAGTAAAGTTAAGGAGTGCTTTTTTTCGAAGCGTAATGATGTGCCAGAAAATTCTTCCGTTTTATGTGGTGTCCAAAGTATGTCCAGGACTGTTTTGAACATGCGCTCTATTCCTCATTGCGAACCTGTGAGTAGCCAAGCTAGTACAAATCCCAAGTCAGGTAGCACAAGCAAAGGTGTCTCAGACTCTTTGAGAATGACACCCTTTGAGCCTAGTAGGGAGGTCTTAAGATTACCACCCGCAGCGTGCCCCCATGTACTGGTATTGGCAGGGGTGCCAATCCTCAAGAAAAATCAAGAAGAAACATGGGACCAACTGCGCAATAAATGAGTGGACTGGCTATCCAAACACAGACAGTTCAGGGTGTCAAATATGAGTGATATCATTATGGTAGGGAGAGTAAGGTGGGTGGAGGCGTCATTAAAAAACATAGAGGGGGACTGCATAGTGATCAATTTTCGTAGCCCGCCTATGGTTAGATCACTATTGAAGGCACAGGAGGTTCTCACTATTAACTCCACGCACATTTGGTTATTGCCTCTAGGCTACTTCTACAAACCAACCCCCGGGCCCACAATAAATGATGCCCCCCTTCCAATCACACATACCAGGTTCTTAGCACTGTCTGGTATGGATAACCAGGACTGACTGTCACCGCCATCGGCATCCAACGAGATTATCCCTACACCGAATGTGCATCCACTAGAGTTATGTAAGCATGCTATTCTAACTAAGGCCACTACTGTCTCAAGTTTAAGCATATTAAGTTGGAAAGTCGCTGGCTTAGAGTCAAAAATAACCCAGCCGGACTGGCTAGAAATAATTCATCAACAAGATATCCTTATGTTTCAGGAGATTTTGGCAACGCTAGATTTATATATTGATGGGTTTGAATGTTTCAATACTGTAGTTCCAAACCCCAAGTCAGGCCGACCATCTGGCGGTCTCTCAATTTGGGTGAATGCCTCTGCGGGAGGTAGTGCCAAGATTTTAGACACAAATAATGATACATTTCAAGCACTAATATATAAAAGGGGAGTATCCATCTGCTTACCTAATTTTTACAATAATGACTTTCATACTGTACCGAATATGAATTTTATCAACTTGTTTGACTTTGTTACCACCCTACAAAATCGCAACAATTTCAATAATCTAGCTGGTATTTGTTTGGGGGGAGATTTTAATGCTAAGATTCCCAAGGAAAATATCCCAATTGTAGAACCTATCACAAAGGCACATCCGTGCAATAGGGGGATAGAATTATTGGACCATCTGCAAAACCACAATCTAATCAGTGTGATGGAAATTGCCGCAATTACTAATAATAATAATAATCCTGAACCAACATATAAAGGTAGGGGATGTGCCTCTACTTTAGATTATGTTTTTATTTCCCCTACCCTCGAGGATTCCTTGTTGAAAGCTGAGGTTGTCCCAACCACTCATGGTGATCATAACCCTACCAAGATAACTCTGAGAATTGCCCTCAAGCCGACAAATAGTAAAGAATGCGGCGCCAGGAACTTGTCGTCTCTACTGACAAATTAAGACTAGTCTGGCGATGAATCAATAATACTGATTTATTTAATAGGATGGTTAGGACTTATTCAAGATTTAGCAACTCATGCCTGTCATTTCAGGATTTTAATCCCTGGGTAATTGGTGCTTTTTCCAAACTTTGTGAGGGTATTAAATCTATATTATCCAAACCAATTGTGGAAGTACAGCATGCACCAAGATGGTTCAGCAGCGACTGTTCATTAGCTAACAGACAACTTTGAAAGACACTTTTAACAAATCCCAGAGACCTTCCCTTATCAAATCGTTAAGGCAAAAGTATAAGGCGGTTATTACACACAGGAAGGACAAAATTGTAAAAGAACGCTGGGACGCCCTTGCATGTGCCGCTACATTAAAGAATGGGAAGAGTTTTTGGGCAGCGGTTAAAGATATGAGATCCATGGGACAACCTTTGAGCCCGATAAGCTGTAACATCACCAGCGAGGCATGGGAAGCTCACTTTTCCATGATTTATGCAGGCCCAACACGTAATGACGATCCTGCTGAACATCGGGTCCCTACTGGGATCTCAATATCTCTATCTGAAGTTGAAGATGCCATCTATCAAAGCATGGGTAACAAAGCTCCCGGACCAGACGGGCTGCCTATCGATCTTATTAAACATAAACCGGAGTTTTGGGCGCCGCTTTTATTAAATGTTTTTAATAATTTAACTAACGCTCCGATTCCAAGCACATGGTCAACCAGCATCATAGTACCAATTTTTAAAAAGGGCGATAGATCCCAACCATGCTGTTATAGACCAATCACCTTAATAGATAACACGCTGAAAATCTTAGGGAGGATCTTATATAATAAGATCAAGTCATGGGCTGAGGAAGAGCGTATTTTACAACCATACCAGTTAGGTTTTAGAAGCAAAATAGGATTAATTGAACAGTGCCTAAACCTTAACTTTATTATTGGAAAGTATACGATAGCACAACAATCCCCTATATACTTGCCTTTTATGGATCTTACCTCAGCCTTTGATTTTGTTAATCGGTCACGCTTATGGTCCATTCTTTTAGAATATGGCTTGGATGAGGTTTTAGTTCACTTTTTAGCTTACTTGCACAAGGACCTGAAGGCCCGGGTCAGGATCACTAAGGGTGGCGAAGTTTCAAATGGCATTAGAGTCAGTAGAGGGGTCAGGCAGGGTTGTGTCCTGGCCCCTCTCCTTTTCTTTTTATACATCAATGACTTGCACAAATCATTGATAGTACTCTCCAATGACGTCCCCAAAATTAATGGTAATACCCTCCCATCCTTATTGTATGCTGATGATGCGATCTTAATGGGCCGCACACCCAATTCTTTATGTATTTTAGTGCAGGGTTTTGTAGATTTTATGGCCAGTTTAGATTTACGTACCAATTTTAATAAATCTGTTATAATGGCTTGTGGGCCGAAAAAGCATCTTTTAAATTCTATTACTATAGATAATCAAAGTTTAAAAAGCACTTGCACTTTTCCCTATCTGGGGCTGGTTTTTGCTGCTAACGGTTCATGGGTTGACCACGTAGGAATAAGTTTTCAAGGCCATTAATTCAATCCTTGGTCTCCCTCAACCAAAAAGGACAGGGGTAGTTTTAGCTATCACAATTGTTTTTAAATCTCAGTGTATTCCAACAGCAACATATGGTACAGAGGTCTGGAGTTTCACGAAGAGCAATAGCATTTAGTGCGAAGAAAATAGATTCTGTTGTAAACTCCTGGGAGCGCCATTCTCCTCATCACAATATGTTTGCCACAATGAATTGAAATTGTTTTACATTGAAGATTATATAAAGGCTCGGCCTGCCATAATCTGGCTAGCTATCTGGAAAAATCCGGCTGAGGCCCTTACAAGAGAGATAATAGTAGATTGCCTCAAGTGTGAGAAGGGGAGGGTAATACCGTGGCTTGCCGCAGTGAGGGAGAGTCTGAGTAGCGTGAATCATGAGCAAGTCTTTTTATATCCTACTGACTTAGATGGCATAAATAAAAAAGTCCTCCGGGAGGCCCTATATGCACATTATAGAAAAATAAGATACGAAACGGAGGTTCAGAAAACAACTGTTGTTAGATATATTACCATTGAGGATGTCTCCCATATGCCATCTAGTTACCTTCTAAAACCTATAGGCAGCTGGGAGAGACTTCTTTTTCGTTTAAGGGCTGGCACAGTAAAATTTCTACTTTGTTATCCTATGGGGTATAATGCCAACTTAGATCAAATGCCATGTCCTTGTGACGGACGGAGCGGGCAAACGATGCTCCATTTTTTATGTTTTTGTAATTTTTACTCTAAATATGCTAAATGGCTCTTGATACCTTTTTTTTTAAAAAAAACAACCTGTCCATCTTGAAGCAGCATACACGAAAATCCTGAAACTGGAAGAGGATGAATTAATCTTTTGTGTATGCTCCTTCTTGAAAGTTGCAGTTCATGCTCGTAAAACAATGTGCACTTTATGAGGGTTGTTTTTATTGACTTTATATTTATATTGTATTATAATTAGTGCAAAATATGTTGACACTTTTTTATAAATCTGGCTTTTTAACTCCTCACTATGATTATGAATACGTACAAACCAAGAGGGCCCTAATTGGTAGATTGTCTTCCTATGATGTCTGAATATGAATTGATTTAATCTTATTGTTTTTATGAACAATAAGACTTGAGTACTATTATGCTGTTATGTGACTTGTGCTTTTATGGATATACTTGTATCCGAATAAAGATTTTTTTAATTGAATTGAATTGAAATATACTTATTTTTTTTACAGAACAATATCTAAATAAAAACAGACAGTTACAATGCCTACAAAAGCTCAGAAGAAAAAGCAACAGAAGCAACTACAGTGTCTATGCAGAACTGAGATACAAAAGGAGCAAAATACAGAAAAAGTGGTGAAAGAAAAACGAGCAACTGTTAAGAGGACAAAGTCTTTTCTTAAAAATATATGTAGACACTTGCAAAGATTAAAAAATAATGAAAAAAGCAAAGTATGAGAAAGAATAAGAGCAGACAAAATGTATATGAAAAGAACAGGAAAGAATGTAACAAAGATGGACACACCTTAACCAAGAGACAGAAGCAGTTTAATGAAATCAGAGCCAGGATGTTTCGTAGTAGAGTGGTTGTAAATCTACTGAGAAATATGAAGAAGTATAGAAAAAGGAGAGAGGCACCGTAACAGAAAGAACAAGTTGAGAGAGTAGTTGATAAGATCTTTGCTTTGAAGAGGCAGCTTTTCATTTTGAATATAATAGAATGAAGACTCTTGACAAAAGGGTGTTGTACATGGGGAGACAAAACCAGAAGAAAAAAGAAGTGAATAGAAGTAATTTTTGTACAATTTTCAATGAAGAATGGATACATAGTTTTACTACAGAATCAATGAAGAAAGCTATCTCAAAGATAACAGATTAGTTCATGCTATTGATGAAAGAGGACGATGTTATGAAATGAAGAATGACACTCCTATAGTGAAAGAGGTGATAGTATCTAGAAATGTAGAACAACTTATTGCAGAAGAAGTACAAGGAAGGTGTAGTCAGTCCCTGTATAAAAATGGAGTTGTAGTAGTGTTTGTAGTATTAGTCAGTAATCCATTGATATATTACGAGCATTTCTACGTATCTTTCCAAGGCAGAGTTTAAAACACAAAATAAGTACTTTACAAGGATTGGATCTTTCCAATGTTAGAAAGCATACAGGTTTTGAGGGACACTTACTAGTTTGTTTATCAAAGAAAGTGTGCCAAAGCACCTTTCATCATTTCAGGATTATTAGATGTACGCCACTCAACAATGCAAACTTTACTATGTCAAAACTCCTGCTTTATGTTTAGGAGAAATTAATAGAGCAGTTTTGCATGGTACTGTGGCAGAGGTAGAAAAGGTTTGTGATGATGTGCAGTTTAATTTCTTTTGTCCAGAACAGGACTCTACGGAAAATGAAGAGTTGATAACAGGAGGAATTGCAGAACAGGACACAGGTATTATAGTTGATAGTTTTGAAGAAGAGATTACAAAATTTAACACAGTGTGCTCTGAAAAATCAGAGTATGTTTGTATATGTTGTTGGCACACTCACTACAAGAGTCAAACATGGACTGTTTACTTGTATTTAAAAAGTGTAAAAGAAAATAATATTAACTGGAACAAGTTTGCTGTGTACTTATTTGTAGAGGAATGCTTTGACTTGTCCACACAGCAAGTTATATGTTATTACTGTTACAATAAATTAGAGGATAATAAAATGCCAGCTAGAGCTGTGCATAACAAGTTAGTACTGGTTCTTATTTCAGAGCCACTTCAAGTTACCACCAACATAGCTGCACAAAGGTCTAAAAGGTAGAGTACTGTACTGGATTAGCAGTGTTTTCTCAAAATGTTCAGTAGAATGCTAAAACCTTTTTAATGGTAATTCTAGGACTATTAGAGGAAGAGGATGTGACTATCAATTTATTATTCGGTTTAACTTATAAACTGTGAACATTGTGAATTCACCTCTAGTACTGAAATGATTCAGAATGATTTCTCTACTTGATGATACCAAATTGTAAAGCTGTGGCCTTTGAAAATTTAAGCCAAAACGCCTATCAAGATATAACCTGTCAAAACTACAGTTCAGAACTACGTTGTTACTACAAAGGCATAGACAAAATGTCATAGTCATCCTACAATGATCCAGAGAGGATGGTACTAAATTAGAAAGTGAAGTTACAAACTTTGTAGCTAAGCAAATTTCCATTTAAAAAGAACTTTCACAACTACAGCAACTATAGCAATCATATTTCATGAAGGAGTTAATATAACCTGTACACACTACACAATATATTTAAGATGTCAAAAAGGATGGACACAGTGCAATGACATAGAATTCAAATCAAGAGTACCTAAAAGTTACCAAACTCATAACTGCTATTTGTAGAAATAAAGTTCTAAGGACAATTTAGGATAACAAAATGTAGCATTGTGTTGACATGTATATGAATTATGTGTTTCTGAGACACTATTCGTCCTGTTAGGGTGTTTGCACAGCAAGCTGTTAGGAATGAAAGACTCTTTCTAACTGCAGGAAAGGAATTTATAAAAACTTACAGGACTACATTTATTACTACAGATAAAACTAAATGGAGGTACTATAATACCAGCAGCCTTAAGTTACATCTAAGATGTCTCTTCAGTACTTCACCATTGTATCTTGTTTGGTTGCCTAATGTTCAAAATGAAATCCTAATATATTTTTCTTTGTTTATATTTTTTCACAGTGGTTGAACTGCTGCAATAAAAAAGGAGAAATAATTAGCAAGTATGGTTTTTCACATTCCGCAAAATTACATCCTCAGATTGCTCCCAGGCTGTTACGATGGTGTTACAGTCCATCCAGAAGGTAGCAAAACGTTTTAGTTCGGGTGACATTTCACTGCATCTTCTCTCCACTTCAGTTGGAACTCTGTCGCCAGGAGCAGGGGCTGGAGGTCTGGAAGCTGATGATTCCTCTCCTTCTCTCTCTCTGCAATTTTAAGTTGCTTCTTGTGGTATGTTTTCAAGTGGGACAACATACTTGTTGTACCAGATGAATATTTTTTTGCTGTGCCCGAGATAATGTCTTCTCACATATGCTGCACCTCACAAATGTAGTTGTGGTCTTCGATTCACCAAATGGAATAGTGAAAAAATCTCAAGTTATGCTTTGTTTTTTCATTGGTGGTTCTTCATCAGAAGACTGTTCATGTGCAGCTTAGTCTTTCAGGTGTTCAACAACTTCAACCAGTTGTAAGTCTTCCTTTGGTTCTTCTGCAATTTTCAAAATCAGTTTGGGACAGTTCCTATAAGAAACTAACAAGTACCTGGAAAGTACAAGAAGGGAAAAATGGGTGTGTACTTCCTTTCATAAAGGAAACTGTGAAAACCAATGAAATTTCTTTGTTTGGTAGTTATGTTCTATATGTGCGTTCCGATGTTGAAAGTTATTTTTTGAAACTGTTGTTTTCAACAAATGCATTGTTAAAATAGAGTTAAACCAATATGTTACTTAACAGCTAGACTCAAACTTTGTGTAAAATATGTCTATATATCTGTTTTACACTTTGTCATTTGTATTCATGACTACTGATGCCATTTCGACCTTCGGTGCTGCTGTGAAGAAGAAAAATGCATTTTTGATGCAGTTTTTTCGACAAATGAATACAAAGACGAAATTTAAGTATCTTACTAAACAGCAACATTGAAACTTTTTGTAAAATATGTCAAAATATGTGTTTTACAGTTTGTCAAAAACACGCGATATTCGCGATGTGTCCTCGGCAATCGCGCATTATTGTTAAAATCAAAAATATCTCGAAATAAGATGACGAATGTACTTTTTAATAAAATAGATGACAAATACAACAATAAGTGGTGCACCATGCAGATGTAATGTTGACTATCAAATTATAGGAAAGAAATAGCGGGACATTATAGTTATGAAATAGATTTAAAAAACATTAGAAATTCACTGGAAAAAACAAAGGTTACAGGGACGTTATAGTTAGGCTGACATTTCACTCATACAAAACCAGAGAAATTCAGCAGTTATAATTACCTGTGCTAACTATAACTCACTCCCCCGCAATGCTCTGCTTATGGCCTCACATATTACCTCACTCATGACATGGTCAGTGGCATCACTGATGACATCACTGATGACATTACTGATGGCATCTGAAATTACATCACTGATGACATCATCCAGAGAAACACTGACACCCCATAACACATGTCATATACCCACTTCCACAAAATCACTAACAAACTCATTCACAGAACCCATACAAACACTCACACATCTCATCGCTCATCCATACATCCATACATCCAGTAACACACCAACTCACTTAGCAATGCAGCCAGTCACAGATTCAGTTATAGAGAAATAGACACACTCACACACCCACTCATACACCCATACAGCTACTGACACAGTAAATCAGTTAACGATACACCTACTCACACACCTACTTAGTCACCTATACAATCACTCACACAGCCACTAACTCACCCATACAATTACTCACACAGCCACTCAGTTACTTATACATATACTAATACATATACTCACTCATCTATACATTTACTGAGACAACCATATACTTTCCCATACAACCTCGCTTACACTCACTTACCCAGACAACCACTCAAACACCCATTCGCTCACACATACAGCTACTCATACATCCACTCACTCACCCATACACCCACTTAAGACATCCATTGATGCACCGAGACAGCCACTTATGTACTCTGTCACTCGCCCATACAAACACTTATGTATCTGCTCAAACATCCATTCAACCACTCATGCACCCTCTCATTCACCATTTACAACCACTGATATACCAACTCACTCAACTATACAGATACTCACTTACTCATACATGCACTGACAAACCCACTAGCTCACCTATACAAAAACTTACACACCCACTATCTCATGTATGCAGTCTTCTATATACCACTTACACACCCACTCACTTACCCATACAGGCACTTTCACAGCGAGTTACCTTAGTATATATTTTAAGCACTCCGTAACCTTTACAAAACACTCACAATCACCGGATGATGTCATCAGTGATGTCATTTGAGATGTCATCAGTAATGTTATTTGAGATGTCATCAGTGATGTCACTGAATATGTCATGAGTGATGTAATATGTGAGGTCAAACTAGTGCATTGTGGGGGCGTGAGCTATAGTCAGCTCAGGTAACTATAACTGCTGAATTTCTCTTGTTTTGTACGAGTAAAATGCCAGCCTATCTATAACGTCCCTGTAACCTTTAGTTTTCAGTGAATATACATCCTTACCTAAACTTACCATCTGTGGTAAAGACATCATTGTAAAGGCTGTTTACCAGTATAATTGCCCCCTACGTCATTACTCGAAAGTCACAGAGCAAGAATTGATTGAGATATATACACATCACGTCTATCTAGCTTCCTGCAAATTGGTGAAGGTAAATGCTGTATAATTATTGCTATTCCTATATAGACCAGTGAATACTGAAAAACGTATAAATCATTTATACAACACTGTTTCTGCTATTTATCACAGTCTAGTTGTGGTGTCAATAGTCATCTGAAAAAGTAAAATTAAATGAATTCCTACTCTATTATAATAGCCTATTACAATTTCGTAGTGATGTCACAATGTCTGCCACCATAGACACAGCTTTCAAGTTCCTTTCTTATGCTGAAATTCACCGACCTTAATTTGTTATAGTAAAATGTATATTATTTATTTCTCAGCTGCGACTTTACACCTGGGAGCAGGAATCTATCTCTATTACCCACTTATTATAAAGCACAAAGGTAGCTTTGAAACTAACGTACATTAAACTGCTTAGAAGATATGTTTTTCAAAAATGAATAGCTGTGTAATGATGCGTTTATTTTCACAACACATATTCCAGATAATTTTTTTGCATCAAGAGGATCACTTTAATTAAAAACTAACAAAAGGTAAAGAAATGTATGGACATATTTATCATTATAGTGTGGTACCCTTGCACTATGCATGCTGTCGCAAGGGCAATGAAATACTTAAATCAGATTTAGCAAGCAATTCCAAAGACCACCTTCTGTGGCCCTGTGTTGCTTGTTTATACTGGAGCAACATAAGGTAGTACAAGTTGCTGCCTTGCGTCACTCTATCCTGGGAAGGCATTCCATGGGAGGCGCATGTGTGTTCTCATGCATCCACCCATGGGTTTAGGCACATTCCCAAATTTACCAAGACTGGTAAACCTGGGAATGCTTCAAAATGCTACGCTAGCCCGAGTAGGAGCAATGATGAGAAAACTCTTTATTTCTTCTCATTGTTTACTCTTTCTAAGTGTTCTGCATTCTGTACCACACTTAGAAAGAGGAAAAAGCCAAAAAGGATTGTTTTTGTGCAGGAAGGTGCCCTGGACACCACAAAAACAATTCTGCTTGCAAAGCAGGCACCCTTGCACCATGGCACAAGTGTGCCTGCGTTGGTGCTAGGCAGCAAAGTGTGCACCAGTTCAGGCAGAGAGCAGGAATGTGCCATATATTTGTAAATATGGCGCACTTCTGCCCTCTCCCTTGACGCAGTGCAGCAAGTTGTCTTTCTGTGTTTCGTTGTAAGTGGCGGCTCCTCCGCTAAGGTGGAGGAGCGACGCCCCACTGCTTGTTGAGCAGTGGAAAACACAGATAACATGATAATAACAAGAAGTTATTATCATTTTATTTTCCTTTGCGACTCCGGGCGGGGTGGGGATGGGCTGGCTAGCCGCAGAGGGTGCAGGATAGGTTTGCACTCCCTCACTACTACGTGTGTATAACGCATTGACCGGCCCTCTAGGGCAGGCCAAACATTCATGCGTAGTTGGCATGTTCTCCATTGGGATGTGTTGCACAGTCCTGTGGAAAACATGCCCAGCCTCCCCAGGCACTGCCTGAGAGGCCAAACAGGCCGCTCAGACCAATCACAACGCTTCTCCTGCAGTGTCGTGATTGACTGGCAGAGTCAGAAGCCTGGTGCTTCCGGTGCAGGCTGCAGGAAGCAGCCGGGAAGAAGACAAGAAGACGGAGGAGAGGCATGCGGTGAATGCGGCAACAAAGCAGGTAAGTTTATTTTTATTTTTTTCATCCCGCTCACCACCCCCGTTCAGAGGCAGCCGCCACTGTTCGTTCTGTGAAAGATTGATGAATCTGGCCCTAGATGTGGTGCTGCTCAGGAGGGTCATGGGGAGACCATCAACTATAAGACATACATTGCCTCATACTATTGACTATAATCATATTGCAAGTCAACTCGGAACTCTGTGATGTTTTGAAGGAGCCCAGCCTTTGGCGTTGTCTCCTCATCAGGCGTGCAACGCCCATAGGGCTCAAAGGGCTTCAGCACCCCCACCCGGCCCCCGTTGTGTGTGTCAACCAGGGCTGAGACAGCTTCCCGGGCACACACACAGACAGTTTTTGAGCTGCTGTTGGCTGGCTGGTCTGGCGCCCGTCTTATTGCAGCCGCACCAGAGTACTTCACAGGACTTTAAAAGACCATTTACTTGTTAACGAGGCTTTGTTGTTTTTCACCCCTTCTTAGATCCCCTGCATCTCCACTCTGCCTATTGCTGGAAGAATTAGCCCCTCCCCCGAAATTTGTATTAGCCCCTTCCTCCGAAATTTGGATCTAGTTTCTAGTTGCGCCTCTGCTCCTCATATACTGGCACATGCATCAACCGAAATACTGGTCGCAAACGGGCTGATTCTCAGAATCTGCCCCTTTGCGACTCAGTATTTTGCATTTGGGATGCATCATCCCAAATGCAGAAATCACAATTTAAGGAATCGCAAAATTGCTATTCCTTAAATTGCAATTGCATTTAAGGAATCACAAATTGAGAATCCTTAAATGCAATGCATTAAAGTTAAAAATGTTGCGATTTCGCTAATAGGGGGAGCAAATTACCATGAAGTTAAACTGCATGGTAATTTGCAAAAACTTTGAAAAATGCACTAAAGTTCATTTTTCAAACTTCCATTTACACACACACATGCCCTTGGGGCATGTGTGTGTGCAAGATGTACTCATATGCAGATTTCAGGGTGCAACAGGGTGTCCTTTTGACACCCTGGCACCCTTGAAATAGCTCCCGCTATTAGCCATTCTTTAATAGCGAATCGCTAATAGTGAATATCTTCCCATTCATTCCTATGGGCCTCATGGCCCATAGGAATGAATGGGTAGGTATTCCTTAATTGCGACTCGCAATTTGCGAGTAGCAATTAAGGAATGTTTAGGAATCGCTATTTATTGAGCGATTTCTACATGCATAGGCAATTGCGATTCCTTAATAGCGATTCCTTAATAATAGCTATTAAGGAATCGCAATTGCCTATCTTGATGCATGTGCCCCATAGTCAGTGCCGGACTGGCTACCGGGCGTTTTGCTGTGCTGCCGAGCTGGGGGCTGATTTCGTTGATGGGGACCTGCGTGCGCTTAAAAACATTCGTTTTGAAATGTTTATTTAAAAGCACACGCAGGTCCCCATCAACGAAATCAGCCCCCACCGCAGCGAAATCAGCCCCCAGCTGTGCAGCACAGCAAAACGCCCGGTAGCCAGTCCGGCCCTGCATATAGTCACGGAACTCCTTCTGAGTTTAAATGTCTACAGAATTGTTCTATTTTTGTGTCTTTGGGATGCTAACTCTGACGTCGTCGAATGTTTGGCCAAGCATGATAGTTCTGAACGCAGCGAGTGTAGGACAGAGAAAAGAAAGAGGGGACGAAGAGTTGGATATGGGTGGGGGGGCGGAGGGGTAAGGGGGTGGGCCCTCCTGCGTCTCCTCTGTTGCTGAAGGTATAGTCTGCACGCTTCGTCGCCTAATGTTGCTGGTTGTTGGAGGTTTCGCAGAAAGAATGAATAAAAAATGCTCAGGAATTGATAATATGGTAGAAAATAGACGTTCGATTAAATGCTAATTGTGTTCACATGTATGCTCCCCTCTGTATTTTAAAAACAAAAGCACAACAAATCCTAGAAGTCATAATTATGACCCTGTCATCTTACTCACCACCCCACCTTTATTGCCCTTTGTGATTATTTTAATATATTGCACAAAAATAAAAGTGGAGCTTGTTTCTTGCAAGAATAGGTGGTTAACCTGTCGCCTCATAAAATGTAGATGAAGCACAGCTAGAATTTTTTTCCACAGCTTTTGTAAGCCACCTGCAATCTCCTCACGACTCGCGGCCCACCTTCCTCAGTGCAAAGCTGCTCTGTTCACCCCACAGCAGGGAAACGAAGAGATGAGGCGCGAGCTCACGCAGAAGGCAGGAGAACAAGAGGGGCGAATTACCAGAGCTGCTCTTGTGAAGAATGGGCCAAACAGAAAACAGGAGACCGAGGAGTGGCAATGCAAGCTACAAAATTTGGCTACAGGGATGGGAAATAAGGAATACAACTAGTGTGAACAAAATTTTAAAGCCAAAAACCGGGACATTTCCCAAAAATAGAAAAGGACTACAACTTTACTTCAACTTAGTGCACAGAATGACATTTCTCCTTAGCAGATAATTACAGAAAAGACACTAGGAACATAAATAAAATGCCATTTTTAAAGCCAGTAGCAGGCCTGTTAATTAAATCACTTACTTATAACAGCTGCTAACTATCCCTGCTTTGCAAAACATTAAAAGATACCTCCCACCGTTTTCAGTCGACCCTCTCTAAAAACCGGGACACGAGCTAAATTTCCTTAAATCTGCCGGGACAGCTGGCGAAAGACCGGGAATGTCCCGGCAAATCCGGGACGCCTAGATACAAGATTCAAGAAGGGGCTTAGCTATATTTGAAGCAGCAGGTGCATTGGGGCCTAGGGGTGTGAAGCAATCACTAAACCCCATTACTAGCTGAATATTCCTACTCAGCTGGGGCATATTTCACATATTTCCATTATGGCCCCTGACACCCTTGCTACGCCACTGGCTACAAGACAACGAGTAGATACAACGCATAAGCGCAGCTGAGACTGGTTAAACGGGGAAAAAAACGCTTTATCCAGCAGGAATTCTGTACCAGTAACCCCTCAGATAATCTCTTGCAAGATCAGAATGTAAGCATTCTTTCCTAGGCCCACACTCGGTGAGGCACACCTGCAGCCAATGCACTCAAATCAATGACGTTAGACAGTTTGAAAGGAAGTTGTCATTGTCAACCAGGGTAGGGTAGTTTAGCTTGTGTTACAGGGACCTGGATGTATATTACTCATAGATGAGGCAAGCCAGGACCAAAACAAGGGGGAAAAAATTCCCAGAAAGCTTTGCGAACAAATATCTTTATATTTCGTTTTTTCAGTTATTCATAAGTTCTAAGTTCCAAGATGGTAGATGTCCCCAACAAAAACCGTGGGTGATATCAATGCACCTACCGTGTTTTCCTTAGGGTCACAAACTCAAGAATCCTATTTAATATACATGTGAAACTACCTTATGAGATTTCCCAACCAGGGTGGACTCTCATTTCTTGAGAACACAGTAGATTAATATCTTAACATTCTACTTCTTACAGACACCCATCAATGAGGTAAAGCTTGAAAATCACTTGATTAATAGTCAGAGGTCCAAAAGGTATCGACTATAACTTCTACTTGCAGCCTGCAAACTTAATTGAACCACGCTATCTCACTTTTAGCCATCAACAAACATGAACACCACATTAAAACTTTTTCTCCTTCAACAAGGCAATTATTATTATTATTATAATAAGTAGTAGTGGTAGTAGGAGCAGCAGTAATAGTAGTAGTAGTGGCAGAAGTAGAGGTAGTAGTATCAATAATGGTGGGAGTAGTAATTTTAGTTTTTTGGCATGCTATTACTAATTGGATTGATTATTATTAGTAGTATACTAATAATGCTACTTATACAACTACTACAGATAACAAAATCAACCTCTTAATGTATGAGGCTTTTCCACTCCAGTGCTGAGCCCTTTTTTGGTTATTTGGGATATTGCACGTGTAGGCGTCCAACTTTTTTCCACATAGGTATCTAAGCCAAATGTGCAGCCTTTTTCCCCAACATTATTTCTGTTTATTTTTAGGAAAGATGGGAAAAAGGGCTCTGAAAAAAGTGTCTGTTTTTCCCTAAAAGGGCATCAACCAAAGGTTTGCTGTACTAAAGTCTCCATCTTCCCAGCTTTCAGGAACAAGCAGAGCTGTAGCAAAAAGATTTTTTTATAACCACAGTCTTGGTATTTTTCTGAAATTTTGCACTTTGAACATACTTCCACTTTGAGGTGAAAACTGGTGTGAAACCCATGGGTGATCCAGGAAAGCTTTACTTTACTTTAAAATACTTTGCTTAGACAATTAAGTCTATCAAAGTGCAAAAGTGCAGAGAAAGTTAAAATACTAATCAATACCTCATTTCTGAAAAGTAGACACAATTCTGAATTCAGCAAAGGGCCAATTGTGTAGATGAGTCAAGGGTTTCCCAAAGAAAGCAACAGTTGAAATGCAAAATTATGAAAAATGGGTAGGAAAACACAGCCATTTGTGACAATGTTTTCATTTGTAAATTCCAGACAAAGCGGCCAATTTACAAAAACAATACACAGGTATGTCCTCTAGACTCTTTTGATTGCCAGGATGTATAGGACTTTTAAGTTCCCCGAGATGCCAGAGTTGACAACTGAGCTGGACCTTACAATGGCTTTTCATTGGGTACCGGATATAGAGCAATTCATATGGTAAAATATAAAGAGATAATGGCATGAAGGAAACCTGTATATTTTTGAAATGTACAACAGATACTGAGTTTAGGAGCACTGGTTATTTGTACGTCTCTGAATTTATCGAAGCACATGCTAGCATGTGATTCATGGTACATTTTTCAAAATGCCTTTTTTCTTACACACTGGGATACTTTTGGACGACACAACTGCAAAGAAATCCATTACAAATTGTCTACTATTCTGTGTTTCCAAATGTTTCTCAATAAAAATGGTACCTCACTTGTATCACTGGGCCTAGCATCTCTAACACAATACATCCTAAAACATGACCTAAAGTCATATTTTACCCAGAAGAATCCATGCTTTTTTGAAAATGTGAGTAGCAGCAGGTTTTGGGCCCTAGCTCAGCTGCAACACAGAAAAACCTACCATACCCAGACATTTCTATAAACTAGATACCCAGGGGTGTCCAGGATAGGGTAACTTCCGTGGTGCTAAAGCATTGTTTTTACCCAGAAGCCCTTGCAAGCCTCAAACTTTGGCTAAAAAACACATTTTCCTCACATTTCTGTGATGAAAAGTTCTGGAATCTGTGGAGAGCCACAGATTTCCTACCACTTAGCATTTCCCTAAGTCCCCCCCAAAAAACTACCTACCTTGTCTGGCTGGGCCTAGCTCCAGAGACAGGAAAGGGCCAAAATGCAACACGAACACGTCAACTTTTTCCACCTTTCTGTTGCAATTTGATTGGGTGATTGTAGGGCCCAGCTCAGCCAGCACCTAAGGCAACCTTCTAAATCCAATTTACCATCATTTAATCCATTTCAGTGGAAAAATTTGATGTGTTCCAGTTTCGATTTTTGCTCTTTCCTATTGTGGGCAATAGGCCCAACCCAAAAAAATTGGGTTCCATTTTTATGTGGAGACGTGTCAAAATTGGGTAGTTGTCAGGTTGTAGATTTCAACAGATTCCAGAAGATTCCAACACAAATGTAAAGAAATAGGTGAGCTTAGCCAGTTAAGCACTGTTAGAAATTGGGTTTGGTGGTTGACTGGGGTATGAAACCTAGGCTAACTCAACCACAATCCTGGTCAGGGTAAGAGTCAGGCAAACTCTAAATTCACGTGTGTTCACCCTCTGGTAGATTGGCACAGAGCAGTCAGACTTAAAGTGAGAGGCAATGTGTTAAGTATTTGAGCAAAACTTCAAACAGTAAATCAGTAAAAACACCCCACAAAAAGATTCCACACTAGGGGGCCAATTACGATGGCGTGCGGACGCCACCGTAACGGAGCTAGGGACCGACCGCTGAAGTTGCGGCGGTCCCGCCATGTGTATTAGGATGCGCCCGCCACACTGGCGAGCGCATCCTGTGCCTTTCACATTGCGGGTGGATCTGCTGGCTGCAGACCCGCTCGCAATTTGAGAGGACTGTGCACGGCATTGCCATGCACTACATGGCAGGCACCACGTGGTGTCTGCCACGTAGTGCATGGCAATGGGTGGGGGTACCATAGGTACCCCCCATGTGCACCCCCCAACGGGCCCCCAAAAGCAGAAACCGCATGCCTTTCCATGGCGGCAACGCCGCCATGGAAAGGAGATTCACCGCAGGCATCATGATATGGTTGGCGGTGTCTTACAGACATCGCCACCATATTGTGGCAGTTTTCCGCCCGGTCGTTGAGTCGACCGGCGGAAAAGCGGCGGACGGTCTTCCCATCCGCCGCGGACCCCCCAGCCATCCTAATGTGGTGGGGGGTCAATCATGGAAGGATGGCACGCGGATCGCCCCCACCGGGCCAGCGGTGGCAACCGCAGGACCGGCGGGGGCGATCCGCCCGCCTTCCTAATGGGCCCCTAAGTTAGGTTTAATAAATAAAATAAAACTAAAACAACAAAAATCCAATAAGTAGAACTTGAAATGTTGAATTTTAAAGTTTATAGTGTTGCAGGGATTCTACGCAAATACAGAACTACGCGTAGGATTATGGAACCTTAGTATATAGGGGCTGAGTCATCCTGCCACCTTAGTACCCATGAGCCCGGGACCAACTAGCTATAGGGTCTCACTTGCCCTCCTACTCACTCACAGAGGAACAAGTGATTAGACCCCCTAGAACACAACACTCCTGACTCTCTCAGGAATCGCGTTTGCAAGACAAGTCCTTTTGCACACACTCTTGTACTTGTCCACAAGAAGATCTGACAGAGACACGAACAAATTTAAAATATTTATTTTAACTAACATGCTCTACTATGCAGTTTACGTGCCACAATAAGCAGAAAATTGCATAACACAAATACGGTCAGCATAGCGAGTAGTCCGTAAATTATAAAAGGAGCTGTCATAGTGAATGGTAGCGTAGCCTCACCTCCCTCCCCTTGTATAGAAGCAGGATTATTATATATCAGAAGATCTCTGGGTGTTATCTGCAGACCCCGTACCTCAGTCTATAGATGGTAGATCTACATCATAGGTGCTGTCATGCTCTTCTCCCTGGAAAGGTCCCTCTCCAAGTGTGTGCTACCTATCCATTTCTTCCAATAAGACCAAAATACGTTTTCTCAAACAACAGTTGCATCTGTATGTTTTGTCTAGGTGCTAGGGCCTGACCAGAACATAATAACAAGGGGCATTGTTCAACCTTGTTCACAATGTTCAGACTAAATCCCAGGAACCAGCAAAGCATGAAAACAGCAGTAGGTTCTCATGTGAAAATAGCAAAAGAGGCATTTGCAAAATTAGCTTGTGTAGTGACGTGCACAAAGCAGCGGGCAGGCTGCAGCGTGCTTATGCTAACTTAGGGAAGACGACAATGTTCCCATGTGCCATGTGACACCCTCCCCTTGGTCAGGGCGTTAGCACTGGACTAATACAGAAGTCGCCGGTAAGCAGAGCCAAAGCGTCCCAATCAGAGAATAAAGTGAATTCAAAGTTCCAAAGCAGGACTGTGATGTCCATGCCACTGGAGTCAAGCTATCCTGGCTGATGAGGGGTGAAACCCCGAAACCAGTCCTAGGATGCTTGTTTCCAGTCCAGGGAGGACCTGGTCTGGCAGTTCGGGCTGGACTGCTCCCATTGGGCACAGGGTCAAGACTGATTTGCATATGGCTGGGTCCAAACTGGAATGGCATGGTGAGCAAAAAAACGATGGATTTAGGCCCAGATCTCTGTACTGGGGTGAATTTATGACATTGGTCTGCATCCGGTTCATCAATTTTTCTTTTTGCACAAACCAGGAGGAGCAGCAGGGGAAACCCTCCGAATACGCTGGAAAAAATAGAATGAATAAAAGCAGGGATTACTCCAATAATAGTCTGAAACGATGTTACAAGGCCGGATCCCACAACTTTAAAAAAGTGGGCTAGGCCTGCAGTATCAGACGCATTAAAGATTTGGTGAATTAATTCCCCAAAGTGTAGGGGGAGATTTGTGTTTAGCAATGACCGAATTTCACTTGATGTTCTTGCCACCTGCAATTTGAAGGTCCCACGAGCTAACGTGATAGGCACTTCTTGTTGAAACAATAGCGCTTTGAGTCTGCTTAGTTTATTTAAATCTGTTTTCAAAGCCAGAATGGAAGGCCACAGCGAACTATCTACACTCCTGTGGGGGGGGGAAGTAGGACATTGCTGCAACAAGTAACTCATTGTGATACTTTTACTATGTACGGAATGCCTGCCCATAAACCGCAGCAGTTCTGATTGTAGAAAATTAGATAACTGCCGGTAGAAAGCAAGGTGAGAGTTGGAATAATAGCAGGAACCTGAGTTCCTTTCTAAAAAACAAGCCAAATTGGTTGCTGAAACATTGCAGGAACTGTGTAGTTTTACTTGATTACAGACAAGGGAGTGTCCCACTGTAGAGTCACAATCCTCCCCTGTGAGCAAAAGATGCTTTTCTGCACATTGGCAACGGACCACAGTTCATGCATAAAACTGCTCCCAAGAGGTTCATATCTACCCACAGAATAGTGTTTCATGCAAGCTGTAAACTGGAAAAGTGAGCTGGGCAATGAAATAACACCATGTATTAACCATACTGCTGAATCTGTTTCTGCGACCATAAATTGCAACTGTTCTAGTTTCTCAATGTGTAACATAATGTATGTTGCGTCTTTCATAGACATAATTTCTTGTTTATCTGTCAAATTGAATGGTAAAAACAGTGCGGAGGCATTCAGGTAATCCCATGGTACTCTCCCATTTTTAAGTGTCTGTAATGTCCAACCAAATTGCATAACTGAACGTAGCTAATTTTGAACATGATACAAAGTAGATACTTCATTCTGAACAATATCAAACACAGACGACACAATGTTGTCTAAGGTATATATGCGAGAAGACAGTGTGTTTATATTGTTATCAATCACGGCAAGAACTTTTTCCAAATTATCTTGATCAATTTGGCGTAACAGTCGTGCTGCTTTTATTTGCAATAGTTTCTAAAATTCATTATAGGCTGCTTAAACAAAACTTTTATTGCGAGGGGATTTTGGACCCAAAAGAAAATCTGAAAGATCAATGTCTCCTGACGAAAGGGAAAGATGGTGTAAAAGGGAAAGACGGTGTTTCACAGATGATAGTGTTGAATGTTCCAACCACTATTAACATAATTTACCAACCGAATAAGTGGTAACCGTATGTGAGTCGGGGTAACGAGGATCATGTCTATCTTGGGTAAACCTGTTAGCAGCATTTATAAAACGCAAATGACAAGCTTCGGTGTGTGTAGGCCATAACACCCAACCCTCCGGATTAATCATAGAAGAATTACAAGTGCTATTTTGTATCATACTAGTCAATTCTTCAATAGTATAGTTGGTATGTGTGTGCCATGCCTCATATTGAGCCAGAGATGGGATAGAGAGAGTATTCACATTTTTCACAGTGGCTAAACCGAAACAGGTAGTTTGTTGAACTGTCTGATTTAAAATATTAGTTGAGACGGTATCAAACATGCACGTTGCAAGGACTCACTCCCTTGCATTTGCCAAACTTTAGTGCCTCAAATAGACTTTAGGTCAACAGTGTCTTTCCAAAAATCGTAACCTTTCAGGGACAGATCTCCTATAAAGGATGAGGAATAAATCAATTTAGTCTGTGTAAGCATATTGTTCAATGTGGGGATATTCAATTTGAAATAATATGATGCTGGGTTGGATAGATTGTAACCAGTAAAATATGTACATTTCTTTTTCTGTGCAATGGAACTTATTTTAGGTGGTGTAGGGCAATGTTCCCATTGTGTGTAATTGAAAGTAGGTCTTTGAGTACTGGTTTTGTGAAGAAAGTGATATTTATAATGTTGGTAAAAAAATAAATCTGCATAATTTGCTGAATTTAAATATAGATGTTCTGTCTCAAAAACAGTATAATACTGCAAATCAGAAAACAAAGAATTAAACGCACTGATATCCCAATCATCTGAATGCATCCCAGGTAAAACAATATCCCCAAAAGAAACATGGAAGACATATGGAATTTGTAGGGTCTCCGTAGGACCATATACATCGAAAGGCACTTTGCCCAAACAATGCCATCAGCGATCGGGACTGCTGAAATATTAACAAGGGTCTGGTCTCTTTCCATTTTATGTGAATAAGTATGTGGGGCCAGTACTCTGTCAACCACTTCCACTGCAGAGCGTTCAGGAAAGTAGTGGCCATTAATCAAAAGGAAAAAGACAGTCACAAATCCAATCCACATGAATAGGAACACCATAGACAACACGATCCAGATGTAAGTCCATGGTGGGACTAGGTAAGTTCTTTTTATCCACAAGATGAAAACACAAATCCGTGTAGGAGGTACAGCAATAGACGAAGACAACGAAGAAGTGTCCAAAGAAAAGTTATCTTGGTCAATATAGTAAGCGCTGGAGCTGAGTTGAAATCAATCAATCAAATATCTTTATTCGGTTTCATGTTCGATAAAACCATAAAAGCACAATGTAAAATACAGGATAAAAATGTAATATAATACAATATATACAATCACAAGAGCAGGCCAGGTATAAACAACTTGACGATTAATTTAGTGTATACGTATTGCAGCAAGTGTCCCGGATACCTAAAACAGACATATGACACCCGCTAAAAAAGAATAGATTAAACACTTTAGGTGATACGTTTAAAAACCATTAAATAAATCAGCATGCTGTAAGCTAATAAGGTACCTGAAACCGGAAATAGTGACAAGAAACAAGCTAGTTAATCACAACTCGCCCTGAGCCTAATGGCAGATTCTTAAAAACTTAACACATAAAAAACTGTGTTTCCTGTCAACATCTGAAGAAATATAAAAGCGGGCCGAAATTGTCGAAAATTGGCCTGTTTCAAAATGGGGATTAAAAAGCATTTTCTGGGTGTATCATAAAATGGGCAGAACATTGTAAAATGAACCATGTCCTGTGGAAATGTACCATCACAGCCGCAGGACAAAAGAGTTTTCTCTCTATTTAGTCCCCTTGGATGAGCAAGAAGTAAATAAAAGAGGTCAAGCCGAAACCTGGTCAGGAGGACTCAATCGTAGGAGTTCGCAAAACCCAGTAAGTACGGCTCTGCCATCACTGTTGTCCTCAGCATGACAAAGCATTGTGCGCTGGGCTTCACGAGCTCCCTCTCCTCCCTTAACGTGGTCTGGCGTGCGCTAAACGCCGTCTTAAGGAGGGCTGAGTCTTCCTTTTGCGTTCCATCAGGTTTGGAAAAAAGGTCTCCTCTTCCCAGGCTCAAGAGACTCCTTTCTATGTATTTAGGCCATGGTACCTTGGATGCATGTTCCAGAGCCAGGCAATCTTTAAGGATTGCCTTATTTAACGAATCCCCCTCCTTAACCCATATTTTTAACCAGAGGGACACCGGGTGAAAGGCTATCAAATCCGTGATATGGGGCATTCCTAACTCCTCATGGGCAATAAAAGAGGGGGTACCCTGGGAAACAGATAGCAGTCGTCTCATGAATTTATTTTCCGCTGTCTGAATGTCTTTTGTGTCAACGTATCCCCAAATTTTGCTGCCATAAAGAGCCTTTGATATACACTTAGCCCTATAGAGCTCCAGGAGAGCCCCCAATGGTCTTTTCCCCAATCGAATGGCAAAGTAAAAAATTGCTGCAGTCGCCCTGTTGAGGTCATTTCTCTTATGTAAGAGTTGTGGCCCCCATTTCATTTTATCATCCAGGAGTATCCCCAGGTAGGAGAACATGGACATCTTAGGAATTGGGGTACGCCCTACCTTAAAGGTATATGGTCTGCTGGGCCGCGCCCCCACCTGCATGATATATGATTTGGAGTTATTAATCCTCAAATCCAGATCTTCCACAAACTGAGCAAATGTGGATAAAAGAGTTTGCAAGCCCCTCTCAGTCCTTGCCATCAGGATGGCGTCATCTGCATATTGCAGAACCGGGAGACCTCGCCGTCCTACCTGGGGGAAGTCTGTCTTAGTCTCCAGGAGGATTTTCTCTAAGTTGTTAATATAAAGGTTA
Organism: Calotriton arnoldi; assembly: GCA_963921515.1. NCBI lineage: Eukaryota > Metazoa > Chordata > Amphibia > Caudata > Salamandridae > Calotriton > Calotriton arnoldi. The sequence continues at coordinate 43,247 of CAWUFW010016646.1, read as the reverse complement.
AAAAGAAACGGGGCCAGAAAACAACTCTGGCGGACGCCACCCCTTACGGGGAATGAGCATGATACATTCAGGCCAGCCGAGTAGCTCACGACCGTCTTGGTGTCTTGATGGAGGTCATGTAGATAGGAGACTAACTCCCTGTCCACCCACAGGGAGGAAAGGATCTGCCATAATTTGCCTCTGTTCACGCAATCAAATGCGGGGGACAAATCCATAAAGGCCAAAAAGATGGTACCCCTGCGGGCTACTGTGTATTTATTTATTATCAGGAATAGGTTCAAACATTGGTCAATTGTGGAGCGACCAGGGCGAAAGCCATATTGGGCCTCTGACAAGATGTTATTGTCAGTAGCCCCAAGTCGACAACCTACCCAACAATATCCTCCCGACCACTTTTACCACAGAGTCTAAAAGGGAGATGGGTCTATAGCACGTGGTACTGTCATTATCCCCCTTTTTAAAGACTGGCACAATGATAGAGGTCGCCCATGAAACAGGGATACCAAACCTGGCGACTGCATTAATTACAGAGGCAAGCACTGGTGCCCAAAGCGCCACATCCGACAGGTAAAGATCAGGAGAGATTCCATCGGATCCCGGGGCCTTATCGCGTGTCATGACAATGATACCTTGCCTCACTTCGTCCTCCATTACTGATAGTATTGTGGATGTGCCTCCGTGATCTGGTAAAGGTGACAGGGCTGAAGTTCCTTTAAACTTGCCCTCAAAATGACTAACCCAGTCGTACTCTGTGATGTGTGCATCAAGGTAATTGGCGGCCTCTACTCCATAAAAAGGGCTGTTAATGATACTCTAAAACTTAGCACTGCACTTACAAGTTGTTGCTTCCATGAGTGTACCCCAGGCTTCCTCCTTCAAAGCCTCCCTGCGCTTGCTAAGGGCTAGTTTATACTGCTTTCTATGAGTTTTAACTAGCACAGAGTTCCTGGGGATGGCATGCAGAGCTAATTTAAGCCTCCTAGCAGCAAGCGAGCATTCTGGATTAAACCATCTAGGTGCTTTTTCCTTTTGCGCTCCATGTGGAGGGACCGTTAGTAGCTTAGCAACAGAACTGGAGATAGATTCGAAGGCACGGATGATAGACTCATCCGACTCTGCCTCTGCGTTCTGACAGATCTGAAACTCACTCTGGCACATCTCCAAGAGGGACTCATACAGGGAGTCTGAGGAGATCTGCCCCCATCTGAGCCGTCTCCCTCCATCCGTGTCCCACAAAACCCCGCCTCCAGTGCTCCGTCTTTTTAAATCAAATATGGGCCAGTTAGCTTTAATACACAGTGGATTCTGGTCGCTGTAATTACTGGCTACTACTGAAGAGTCAAAGATCAGGTAAAAGAGGGGAGTGGAGATTAAAATAAAATCAATAATGGAGGGTTCATGGCCTAGCCCCTTGAAGGTGGGAATTAGATGCCTGCTAATGGGGGTCATTTTTCCCATGGTTGGTTGCAAATCCAAATCACAGACTAGGGCATTTAATTTCTCCCCCTGTCTACTATGTTCGAAATGCACACCTGGTACACGTGGGCAAGAGAAATCCTCGCTAGCCCCCGAACCCTCCCGCCTTAAGTCCCTACACACATGAATGTTAAAGTCCCCTAACAAAACTATATTACCTGCCTTTCGTGGTAAGGCCATACAATTCATCAAAAATTAACATAATCGTGTGACATTACACGCTTCGGGGAGGGAAGATGTGGCTTTATAAAAGTTCAAAAGCAGTAATCTATGCGGCCCTGAAGAAAATGTTAACGCCTGTAGACACTGGTTATTCGTATTCAATACCACTGTACCACCTCTTAACCTAAGTGACACGTAGACTGCAAGACCCCATTTTGGTTGACCAGCTCTTGAGGGGGTTGCGGGAATGTTAAAAAGCTTGGGGGCATATTATCAACGAGGCGATAAACAATTATCGCCGCTTTTGCGTCCGTTTTCGGACGAAAAGCGGCGATAATTTTATCGCCAAATCAGCAAGGTCACGCTATCGCGTGAATCCTTGCATTATCGCCTCTCCTCAACGCCCATCTTTGCATCTCTAATGAGATGCAAAGTGGGCGTTACTGGCGTACTCCCGGATGGACTACGTTGCAAATATCTCTGATGTTCACATCGCGATATTTACAAGGCAGCCCACATTATTTTAGCAAAGGTTAGATTTTGGCGAAAACGGCCGTTTTCGCCAAAATCTAACGTCTGCTAAAATCCTGACTTAGCCATCCCTAACATAGGGGGTGGATTCTGCTGATACGACCACAGGGTCGTATCAGCAGAAGATGTCGCCGTTTGCAGGGAACATCGCTGGAAAACCAGCGATGTTCCCTGCAAACGGCGATAACCTCGCAATCTCTGGAATTTTTATCGCCCTGGAGAAACGCGTTGTTAATAACGCGCTACCAGGGCGATAAATTCCAGAGATAGCCTGCGATAACAAAATTATCGCTAAGCACAGCCAGCGATAATTATCGCTGGCCGTTGATAATATGCCCCTTGAATCCCTCTAAAAAGTAAGTGGTATCAATGGTCCAGGTCTCCTGCAAACAGATAATGTCATATTTTTTAATAAAGCGCTACCATGCCGGATCCGTGAACTTATTAGCCAAACCGGCCATGTTCCATGAGATGATATTACAAAAATTATTATCCAGTAGATGACTGCTAGAAGTCCCCTGAGCCTGCTGGTCCTTGGGATCAAAATGTAAAGGAGGCACCATGGAATTCTGGCCCATTCAGTCAATCACAGGTGACAAGTTGTCCCAGTGGCGCAAAGGAGTTGAAAAGAGGGACCGATGAGGACACTTGAGGCCATTCAAATAAGGACGGGGTCACTGGTTTTCTAGGCTGCAATGCCACAGGTAGAGGTGAATAAAAATAGCCCAAGGGAAGTGCCATAATGGAGGAAATCGGGCCTGTACTGTTACAATGGCTAGCTGCATGGAGAATCCTTTCTGCCAGATGTGGTTGGTTAAAGTTAATAATTATGCAGTCTCCATCGCTGCTCTTTTTTTAACCTCCTATCCAGGCCACCCTCTGGACCATAAAAATGTGCCTCTACACTCTAAGGCCCAAGGGTGTGTTGTTATTAAGCCAGTGAAGGACCTTGTTCTTCAATTGATGGAAGTCCTCAATTACACCCGGCTTTAGGACTAGCACATTTCCTAGAACCACAACATACGGAGTTGCTTCCGGGGGTAGATGGATAAAATTTGGACCCTGGGGCAGTATGTCCTGAGCACCAGAGGCAATAGTTGAGGCTTCCCCGTCTGCCGCCCTCGTGTAGGTGGCCGACTCCGTTCGGTAACTGGCCTCTAGTCTAGGTAAACAATCGAAAAGAGAGAACTCCTAGGCAACTACAAGTCTATATCATTGAACAGACCGTATGAACTGTCCATATGTTTTAAGGGACTCAGGGGCATATTCACAAGGAGCTATCACCGAATTAACGGCACTTTATCGCAGCCAAAGTCGTGATAAATTTACCCCCCCATTCACAAGCCCGTGTTAACAGCCCACAGCACCAGTTTACCCGCGATAGCAGCCGCAAAAAACATTGCCACAGAGGACCCTCGCAATATCGCTAATGAGATGCAGAGTAGGCGTTCCCGTGACAAAAGCAGAGACAACAGCACACCTCAACATTCACAACGACAAGCCACATCCGCGATAAAAACACAAAACAGGCGATAAGGCGCGATAGCACCAGGAAATATACACCAGCTCTGACCTGGTGTAAAGTCGGACGGCAGCCAGCACCACAAAAGGGAGCACAGCCCAGGGCCACATCCGAAGGGCAACAGATGCCATGAAACTACCCATCATGCGGCCCGGACACCCAAGAGGGCCACACCACCCACCGCTACCACCCCCAGGACCCCATCCCACACCCGGAACACCCCCCGGACCAACACAGACGCAGCGCAGACAAAGACAGCGGAACCCCAGGAAACGTACCAGCCGCACAGACCCAACACCTGACAATGTCACCTACCACTACAGGCTGAAAGGGACAACCAACCTACGCATCCTGACCATCATCGCCTAACAGGCCTACGGCAACAACACAGCGGACAACCAACATCCCACCCCACACAAAGCTGATGGCGTGGCTGCACCTGTTGGCCCCTGGGACCCCCAATCCAGCACCCGCCAGAGTCGGAGGAGTCTCACAGCCAGCCACATACAAGTCCCCCACACCTGCCCTGGACATCACCATCACCCTGGTACCCCAGTCCCCATACGTACAACACAAGGCGCAGGATCCGCTGGAGACCAAGCAAGGGCCATACGCCATAGCAGGATGCACGCACGTGTTGGGGGCAACACACAGCACACATGTACTACCTGTGCCCCCTGGTGACACAGCACACAATCACCGCAACAGGAAGCACACGTCTCACACCAATGTGCAGGCAACAACAGAACACCGTGGAACACCCAACAATGTCGCCCCCAAATACACAGCCAGTGTGCATGATACCTTCATCCTCCGACAGTCCATCATCAACCAGCATTCCCAGCATGGCAACAAGGGAAATGCACACCCCCTTGGCAAGTCCAAAATCAACACCCCACACACCTCAACACCACAACCATGCAACTCACAACTCTGGCAATACACACGTCACAAAATCACATACAACAGGCACAACAATATGCCCACCCACCAGACACGACAGAACAACTCACAATGTCCACATGGGCAAGCCCTGAACATGAGCCAGCAACGGCATGGCACCTCAGCCACACAATAGCTGAATGTGGGGAGAGGTGGCAACCAGGCATGTGTGAAGGATGCAGTAGAACCATAATTGGGAAAGTACACAATGCCAACATTGCCGGAGATTTGCTGGACACCTCGCAGTATGCAGAACACACCCATATCCATGGCGACATACACCGCTTGCGTATGGAGTGTAGTGGACAGTGGACGCCACCATGTCACCACAGCCAGTGGGAGACATCGCGGAAATGTTGCCTGTTACGCCCCCCCCTAAGCGTCAGTGGAGTGGGATTGTCCGGCGTACGCCACACCAGCATAGGGGTATGAATAAAAAGCACGTAGGCCTGGGTGTGGTCCTCTTCCGGAAAGACCAACATCTCTGCCAGGGCGGTGCCTCCCACCCCGCCACGAGGCCGACGCCGTCCTCGTGAGCCGAGTTGCCTGCGAAGCAGTGCGCCTGCCGGTCCCCGGCACGCTGAACCACGAACATGTCAGGCCCGCCCCTGCGCAGCCAGGCCACACTGATCACCTTCCGACACCGGCGTGTGTCAAGGAGAGCCCACCACGTGCCGGCGCAAGCTCCAAGCCCGAGGCCCACGAACTTGGCAGTCAGCTCAGACCACCAGGCCTCCACGACACAGGCCCGCTTTATTCCCTTATCGTTGACGTACTCCACTGCCGCCCCCGGACTACTCTTCGGACCAGTAGGTCCCACATGTGGAACTGTGTCTTGAGTCATGAATGGCAGTGACCCCATATCCCGGCCAGCAGCCACAGCACCAGACCCCCCCAGTTCAGTGAGGCATAGTTCCATATGGGCATCTTGCGACACGTGGTGCCACTAACCCTGTTCAACGCCAGCCTGCTACATGTGGTGCCACTAACCCTGTTCAACGCCAGCCTGCTACACGTGGTGCCACTGAACCTGAACTACGCAGGCCGGTGGGTCCATCCAACCTATGCCGGCGACACAAGGTGAATGGGCCGTGCTGACCGTTGCCTCAGGCATACACCACGGTCAGGTAGGTCGCACATTTGGAACTGAGTCTTGATTACACCATGGCAGTGAACATTAGTTAAGGCAGAGAACTATTCACCATACACCCTTCGATGTGGTGGCAACAAGTCTGTGCATGGCATCACACGTGTCTGTGGGCCTACGCGGACCACTGCCCTCGGCCTACGCTGCGCTCGAGTGGGATCACAGAATTGGAACTGAACATCGGTAATTCAAAAGGCTGAATACATGTCTTCGCACGCACGGAGGGGCATAAGAGGATGACACGTTGCAGGCCGGAGGGAACAGGATCATCGTCACGGAGGTGATTGAACACTACCGACAACTGCCACTGTGTCACTAACTCTGTGCCCTGCGAGCCAATGACAGGTGGCTGTGGGCCCATGCTGACCGCTGCCTCCGGCCTACACTGCGGTCCAGTAGGTCACAGAGACTTGATTTGGCATTGTTGGAGTTCACATCTGTGTACCGGCATCATCGCAGACTGCATCCCCTCTGAGCACCTGTGCCACTGAGTGTATGAATAATTTATGAATGTTTTTTTGATTGTGTTTTCTTTGTATAAAATTTTTTCTTTTGTCTATTGCACTTTGTATCTGTTGAAGTTACGTTGAGACATTGCTTTATGTATGTAACCAGTAGAGTGATGATAACTGTCGTGAAATGTTTTTAACGAATTTGCATTAAAGAAATTAATTTTTTTAAATGGTGTACACTGAGTCCCTTAAAACATATGGACAGTTCATACGGTCTGTTCAATGATATAGACTTGCAGTTGCCTATTAGTTCTCTCTTTTCGATTGTGTATATGCCCTGTCCTAGGAATCTAGATTTGTTACAGGGGGTCCTTGTATTTATTATTGTCTAGGTAAAACCTGGGAGCATGCCCCCGCCTGCGATCCACCTTTGGGAGGTAGATGTTGACTGTTACAGGTAGGGGGGCCAGACAGAGGGATAATACTCCCGGATGGGTGGTTCGTACATTATAAGTCTCGCCTATAGCAGGTGCAACAGGTGCCGGGTCTGCAACTACATCCGCTACATCGCTGGTGTGGGAAATAAGATTGAAGGTCTTAATGAGTTGAGACAAATTTGAAAATTCCCTCTCAATAAAGGACAGCCTTTGCTTTACTGGTTCCAATTTGGAGTCCAAATGATCAAGAAGAGAGCCCACACATGCTTCAAGCATGGCTGCCAGATCATCTTTCGAGACGGGGACTACACCCTGGGTGCTGGACGTTGGAATATCCACTTTGGGACGTTTTGCCCTAACCCCTGGGGTGGGATACTTGCGCTTGGCCCCAGGTCCAACCCCACCATAAGACCGCCCCTCCTGCGCCTGTGCTCGAGAGGCTTGGTTTTGGGCTAGTGTCCTACTTCCTGGCATAGGCCCCAAGGTTAACTGGTCACTATCAGCCAGCGTCTCGGTGGCAGTAGGGGGTGGGGAAATAGCTACCAACTCAGCTCCCACTGGAGAGCACTGAGAGCCACTTGTGCGAGCGCAAACTGGTAGGTGTAAATGATTTGCCGGAGACTGCGAAAGTCGGCGGGCCATCAGTTCAATTTCTTTATCAAGGACCCCCACCCCTCTCTGTAAAAAGCAATCCATAGTCTTAGTGACTGGAGCAGCGTGAATCACCGCGGTTGTCTTGCGCTTCCCCATAGCTCCCAATTTCTATACGTGTGTAGGTATAGATACAAAATTTTCCGTAGATTCAAGCCTCTGCCCTTTTGTATCCTTTTCCCTCAAAGATTAAGTAACAAGTAAAGAAAAACAAAGGCCAGTTGGTGTAATTGACGTGGTGCCCCCATAGGGCTTACCTTGTTATGCTGAGGTCTAATGGGTCCGGGGCTGGATGGACCACGTGGTAGGCAGCTGAGACTTGGATTGCCGTCCTCTGGGTCCCTGTGTAGTGATCTCGATAATGTTACTAGATAATCGGGCCCTCAGGTGGAGCAGACAAGAAAAAGGGCCCAGCCCGGCCACCTCTGGGCTCTGACGGGCGCGGACAGGCCTGCTCTTGGCCCGGGCTTTGCCCTGGCATGTCCCGAGCACGCCTGTGTGTGTCCCACGCTGCGGGAGGCCCTTGCCCACTTTATGCGCCTCCTGACGCAGCCAAATAGCATTTTGGCGTCTCACTGGTCGCAAAGGATGTTGGGAATTGGAGTCCTCCCGATGCCGGTGCTGGAGTTCACTTTCTCGCTTTCCCGCGCTGTGGGAGGCCCTTGACCACTTTATGTGCCTCCTGGCCCGGTCAAACAGCGCATTGGCGGCTCACCAGCCGCAAAGGATGTCGGGATTTGGAGTCCTCCCGATGCTGGTCCCGCGCTGCGGGAGGCCCTTGCCCCTTTCATGCGCCTCTTGGTGCGGTCAAACATTGCGTTGGCGGCTTGCCGGCTGCAAAGGATGTCGGGAATTGGAGTCCTCCCGATGCCGGTGCTGGTGTTCGCTTTCTCGCTTTCCCGCACTGCGGGAGGCCCTTGCCCACTTTATGCGCCTCCTGGCACGGTCGAACAGCACGTCGGCGGCCGCAAAGGATGTCGGAAATTGGAGTCCTCCCGATGCCGGTGCTGGTGTTCACTTTCTCGCTTTCCCGCGCTGCGGGAGGCCCTTGCCCACTTTATGCGCCTCCTGGCGTGGTCAAACAGCGCATCAGCGGCCGCAAAGGATGTCGGGAATTTGAGTCCTCCCGATGCGGGTGCTGGCGTTTCACTTTCCCGCTTTCCCGCGCTGCGGGAGGCCCTTGCCCACTTTATGCGCCTCCTGGCGCGGTCGAACAGCGCGTCGGCGGCTCACCGGCCGCAAAGGATGTCAGGAATTGGAGTCCTCCCGATGCCGGTGCTGGCGTTCACTTTCTCGCTTTCCCGCACTGCGGAAGGCCCTTGCCCACTTTATGCGCCTCCTGGCACGGTCAAACTGTGCGTTGGCAGCTCGCCGGCCGCAAAGGATGTCGGGAATTGGAGTCCTCCCGATGCCGGTGCTGGCGTTCACTTTCTCACTTTCCCGCGCTGCGGGAGGCCCTTGCCTACTTTAATGCCCCTCCTGGCGCGGTCAAACAGCACGTTGGTGGCTCGCTGGCCGCAAAGGATGTTGGGAATTGGAGTCCTCCCGATGCCGGTGCTGGCGTTCACTTTCTCACTTTTCCCGCGCTGCGGGAGGCCCTAGCCCACTTAATGCGCCTCCTGGCGTGGTCAAACAGCGTGTTTGCGGCTCGCCGGCCGCAAAGGATGTTGGGAATTGAAGTGCTCCCAATGCCGGTGCTGGCGTTCACTTTCTCGCTTTCCCGCGCTGCGGGAGACCCTTGCCCACTTTATGCGCCTCCTCGCGCGGTCAAACAGCGCGCTGGCGACTCGACGGCCACAAAGGATGTCGGGAATTGCAGTCCTCCCGATGCTGGTGCTGGTGTTCACTTTCTCGCTTTCCCAAACAAAGGGGGCTGTTCGTCATTAGAAATACGATGTGTAATAGTTTCCGGGATATCAACGGTATGTTCAGTTGGTGGGGAAGCGTACTCATTGTCACAGTTGTAGACGGCAAAGGCAGAACAGGCAAAAAAATCAATTGAGGACTCAGTCACCCCTACTTGAGCCCGAGGAGAATCAGGAGAAACCGAACTCATTAGATGGAGTGAAACATCCCGATGCGGAATGCTTGTAGGCATACTATTGAGTATCAACCATATGGTGTAACTTTGCATCCAGGTAGCGGGGTAAGATCACAGTTGGGTGCCCTTTAGACCAAGGACTGGAACTGGGGAACGGTATGTTGGACCAAATTCTTTCTTGTCTGCCAATTTCTCCCGGACCGGGTCACCAATTTTAGGAAGCCAGCCGGAAACTGGGACCAGCACTGCTGCACCTGTTGGCAAGGGCAAATATTTTTTTGCTAGAGCATCTCAATTCTTTTGTACTCCTGTAACATAGCACAATGGTTATCTACGTCAAATGTTGCGGCAGACTCCACAGCGTCTAGACCGTCAGGGTCTGGCACAAACAGCTTAATGCCAAAGAGCATTTCGTATGGGGTCCACCCACCCAGAGATATTCTAGGGAGATTATTTAGGGCACGTTAAACCCCATAGAGATGAGTTAAGCAGCCCCGGCCTGTACCTAATACCCTTGCTGTTTAAGATTGCTTTAAGTCACGGTTCATCAGCTCCACAACAGAATTGCTTTCAGGCCGATATGGAGAAGAGAAATGCACCTGTACCCCCCTCGACTTCATCGAGTCATGGTAAGCCTTAGAGGCAAAAGCCAGACCTTGGTCAGAATGGAAGGTACCACAGGCATAAGTCCCTACAAAGACATGCAAATCTTTTATAACAGTACGAGTGTCAGCACTGTGGCCAAACCCAGAGGAACATAGTGCACGAATCCACTGCAACCAAAATATATTTGAAAGCATTATCTGATGTTAAAGGACTGCAGTGATCAAGACAAATACAACCAAATGGTTGATTTGAAATGAAAAGTTGATTATGTGGTGGACGAGAAACAGTGGAAGGTTTAATCTGTCAAATGTCACAGGAAAGAATGTATTTACGCGTCTGTTGGTATAAACCGTGCCACCAATAACGCTGCTGTAAAAGAGAAATTGTGGCCGTCACTCCCACATGTGCAGAAGCCATTCCTTCATGGGCAGCCACAATCAATGGAAGTCTGCGTTCCTCGTTGGGAATCAAGCAATCACCAACTGAGGGTATAGTCTCAAACGGAACTTGATGAGTGGCTAGGTGATAGGAATAACACAAAGGGAAACCATGGGGAAACTCTGTCCCCTCCTTCATCTCAGCAATAGCAGACAAAATATCATCATCAATTTTAGTCTTGGACCTAGTAACAGCAGCTACGGTGCATGTGACTACTGCAGATTTGGCTGCCTCATCAGCCATTGAATTACCAACAGAGTGTGCTTCCACACGCTGATGGCCTAATGTATGGATAGCATGTGTGAGTGGCAAACAGTCCTTAAGAGCGGCCGCTCGGACCCAAAGCATTTCATACTTTATTGCGCTACCCTTAGAATCACGAAAATCATTCTGTTTCCAAAAGAATAAGTTGTCATTAAAGTATTGTACACAGTAGAATGAATCACACACTATAAGAGTAGGCAATTCAGGGTCAGCAAACTCAAGAGCTAAAAGCAACTCATGTAACTCAGCCAATTGTTCCGTACAATCCCCAAGGGATTGTGTGTGAACCAAGGAGGATTTAAAATCGCCATCAACTATTGTGCCTGCCACAATCGCACAGGGTGCAGAATAAGCTTGTTTAGAACCAATGGCTGGCTGAGCAGACCCCTCAGTTTAAATTATACATTTGTACTGATTAAGAGGGAGTAGTGACAAAGGAAGATGATGAACCTGTTCATATTGTAAAAACTCTTGTGTCTGCAAAGAAAGATCAAAGATGAAATTGACATCAGCCAACGGCAATGAACTAGCCCATTGTATCCAATGAGTATGCAGAGCTTTAGAATTAGGTACACTCGCCTTCGGGACAGCTTCTAAAGCGGGAACAGGCGAAACCATGAAAATGCATTTGCCCTGAGCCAGAGAGCATTCCTTTAGAATCGCCATCTGTACTGCTGTTAAACAAAATTTTGGTAGAAGAAAAGAGCATTTCTGCAGGAGTATATAAATGCGATTTATAAGCAATGGGAACCGTGTCCCCTTCATTAAAGGTCATACAAGTGAATCCCAACACTCCAGGTACAATCCTTATGACCAACTTTGTGGTATTGTCTCTAGTTAACAAGAGCTGAGTTGCAAGCAAATCAGACTGCAAAGTCCGCAGCACTGCGGAGTGTTCCAGAAGCCAACTGGAAGACAAAAACGAAGGTTGTATCAATGCATATGGCGGTTTGATATGCTGGGCATAATCTGGAATGCAGGTTCTGTCGAAATTTTTAAAAAACAGCATTTTTTTTTAGGGTAGTCGGAGGTTGCAATTGAGCACATTTCTCCAAAAAGTGGGGCTCTCATTATTTAATTTGTAACCAAGAAAAAGAACTGCCAAAAAAGCGATATGCGATTCAGCAAAATTGAATCTGTAATCTAAAGTGGAAAAAGGTGTGATAATGCGATCCACACGCATAAGATGCGAATTTAGTTCATCATCCATCAAGTAAATATCATCAATGTATGAAAAGGCATCAGGGTCTATCATATGTAAGATCGACACAATGCGTGCCGCAAAAACCCCAGGGCTATTCTTATACCCCATATGCAATCTCTGATTGCCGAGAGAGCTGAATGCTGTCAAGTCACGGCTTTCTGGAGCCAAAGTGTGACCGAAAAATCCATTGAAAATATCCAACGTAGTCTTGAACTTTTTTCGGACAATGTTATTTACTAATGCAGAACTGTGTGTATTTTGAACTGCAAAGGTACGGACCTGACTGTTCAAATGTCTGTAGTCTAAAACACTGTGATATGAACCGTCCTCTTTCAATATCAACAAAAGAGGAGTTTTCATAGACGAAACGCAGGGTTGAATTACACCCTGATACTCCAATTGAGTCAGAATATCACTAACGGATGCTTTAGCATCACGTTTAATCGGATATTGCGTTTGGGGCTGAGGTCTAGATCGTAAAGGAATAATATGTGATGGAAAATCCTTATCCCAACCTGCCTGATTGTGATATAAAGCAGGAGCCAAAGCTAGAGCCCCCTCTGAAGCATAAGCATGTTTAGTCTCCTCTGGGACATATTGTGAAAAAGACAGAAGGATTACATCCTCACCCCGAGAGGAAGCAAGGAAAAAAGGCAGAAGCCAATCAACCTCCGCAAGCAAAATGTATTAGGAAGACATCAAATTGTCCCAAAAGACTGCATTTATAGTGCGCTTAATATCACCTTTGATTTGGAGGTCTACTTCATAGAGTCTATCGGGGGAGGACGCGGGTGTCTGCGGTTTCAACAGTCATAAATGTGTCAGTTGCTTTTGCCTCCAGACGCTGGTGGAGTGTCTGCCGAACTATAGTAACTTCCGCTACGCTGTTGAGGAGAGTCACTGCCCAACACCTGTCCAGGAGGAGGGTTCTCACCATCTGGGGAATACTTTGCAGTCAAAGCGGCAACTCTTTTCTTTTGAAACGGGGCTCGATATTGAGGTGGTTTCTCCCTTTTGACTTTCACGTCAAACGGGTGTTGCGGGTCTCGCATTTGCTGCGTGGACCTGCCCTGTCTGCGATCCTGTCGTCCCCCTCTGCCAACTTGTTGATCCGAACGAGGAGAATGGGGATCAGGAACCTGGAACCTCTCAGGTGTTTTAATTTTAGAGCAGTCACGTAAATCATATCTATGCTCAGAAGCGTCAGTTGGAGGGGAACCAGCACGAGATCTACTCTTCTCTTCCTGCATGTTTTTGTTCCATGTCTTCTTGGGAAAGACAGGATGACCCTCCTTATCCAGAGGGTTTTTGTCTGTACCTGTGTAAATGGTGTGACTCCCAAATTACTGCATACCAGGGATGTATAGACATCCACAATAATAATCGGGAACTGTCGCTCCCGATCAGCGCCTGCCACGGCCGCAAGGCGTTGGCGCACCTGCAAGCAAACTTCTTCACCCTTAATGTTAGCCAGATTCATATTGTAGACTATAGGGAACATTCCCACTAATTTCATCCCCAATTCCAAGGCTGGACCAGCCCTGTGTTCATCCTGTACTCATTTTAGAACACTCTGCAGAACGCTCATTGAGGGGGTGCCAAAGCACAGTGTATACACTGAAGCAAACACCGTCCCCAGGGAGTTGCAGTCCACTAAAGGAGGAATCAGACCACTTATTAAGCACATAGTAAGGATCATGTGCTTCTCTACAGGAATAGTGTTTGTTCAATTTTCTGAGCTATTCAAAAGGGTAGGTCCTCACGGTTCTGAGGATGTTTGCCCACCACAGAGTTAATCATGATGAGACTAATCACAAAGCTTCCACCTTGCGCAGGTGCCGGAGGCGCAGCTCCAGCCACAGCCACCAAAAAAGAATGAGAAACTAATTGTATGACCTGTCTATAAAGTTGAATCACTTGTGTATATACCAAACAAAGCTCTACCACAGTAACATTGAGATAGTTTGGATGTGGTGGGAAATCAGCCAAAGCAGGCCAAGAAGCCCAATCAATAGTTAAGGGGCCCATATGAACATAAGAGACAGGGTGAAGAATGGTGGCATTAAACCAAATAGTATGCTACCAGGACGTCAACGGAACTTCAATCATCACGTATGGACGGTACGCTGCTGGAGGAGCAACTACCGTGTAAGCATGAAAAAAATTATCATTTGCATCAACTGCCGGAAAGGAAACCCAGGAATAAAACACCTCAAAGCGGTATGCTGGATCCTCCTCGACCACGAAAATAATGTTAGCCCCCGCATTGGGGACCCCATGCTGTGTCAAATGGTGTTTAACTGCCTCCTGGTTATGTGCCGGAATAGGGATCGGTTGTGCCATGTTATATGTAACTAATGAACAAAACAGTAGAGCAAATGGGTCTCAAAACCTTTTAAGATTCAAGCTTGAAAAACCTGCAGAAATAGGTGTACCCTACAACTGCAGGAGTCAAGGCCCTCCCACCATGGACGTCTCTGGGAATCGGTGAGAGGGTATCGTGGACAAGCACAAGCGCTACTCAGGGGTCCTGTGAATAAGTACCAGACCAAAGGTAGCGCTTGGAAGCAAAAAGTGCTAATGGGAATATCTGGTCTCACAAGACCAGGACATAGTCAGAAGTTCAGGTCGACTGCGAGGGAGTGCCGCCTGGCTAAACCAGTTAAGCTCGCTGAACCAAAGTACCTTAAATCCTGGATGTGAAGCATTTGTGTGGATCTACGTCAAAGATGCATCTCCCAGCAGACTCAATGCATCGGTTCTGAGATATGACGAGACTGCAGTGCGAGGTCCTGATGCACCGCATTGAGAATCCTATTGGCTGGGCTTGGGATATGAAGGCTGGTGTCGGTAATGCTAGGCACAGTGGAAACGATGCATCGATTCCGATGAGCAGTGAAGCTGCAATGTGGATTTTCATCCACATCATCTAGACTGCCATTGATGAGACATGCAAGGAGCTTGTGTCAGGAAAAGCTTTGTATATTGGCGGTTCTGAAGATGATGCATTGGTCCCAAGATGCAGCATACAGCGGCGATGTGAGTCTTTTGCGACAGGTCCAATCCATGCAACAGCGGCGATGCGTCTGTTCTACTCGACGATGCGCTGCTTAGCAGAGGATGCATCAGTCCCAATGGAGAAACACCTTAGGCCCATTTCCAAGGGTACCGGACTAGGGTGACACTACTTGGCAGGGTAGACTCACAGGTGGCAAGCTTGAAAAACCTGCAGGAGTAGGTGTACCCTACAACTGAAGGAGTCAAAGCCCTCCCACTACGGACATCTCTGGGAACCGGTGAGAGGGTATCGTGGACAAGCACAAGCGCTACTCAGGGGTCATGTGAATAAGTACCAGACCAAATGTTGGCACCACCATGTTACAGGTATTCTGCGCAAACACAGAACTATGCGCAGGATTGTGGGACCTTAGTATATAGGGACTGAGTCATCCTACCACTTTAGTACCCATGAGCCCGGGACCAACTAGCTATAGTGTCTCACTTGCCCTCCTACTCACTCACAGAAGAACAAGTGATTAGACACCCCAGAACACAACACTCCTGACTCTCTCAGGACTCACGGTTGCAAGACATACCCGTTTGCTCACACTCTTGTACTTGTCCGCAACAAGATTTGACAGAGACATGAACAAGTTTAAAATATTTATTTTAACTAACGTGCTCTACTATGCAGTATACATGCCACAATAAGCAGAAAAATGCATAATACAAATAAGTTCAGCATAGCGCGTAGTCCCTAAATCATAAAAGGAGCGTCATAGTGAAGGATAGCGTAGCCTAACCTTCCTCCCCTTGTATAGAAGCAGGATTATTATATATTAGAAGATCTCTGGGTGTTACCTGCTGACCCCGTACCTCAGTCTATAGATGGTAGATCTACATTATAGGTGCTGTCATGCTCTTCTCCCTGGAAAGGTCCCTCTCCAAGTGTGTGCTACTGTGTATTCCAATAAGAGCAAAGTACGTGTTCTCAAACAACAGCTGCATCTGTATGTTTTGTCTAGGTGCTAGGGCCTGACCAGAACATAATAACAAGGGGCATTGTTGTTCGACCTTGTTCACAATGTTCAGATAAATCCCAGGAACCAGCAAAGCGTGAAAACAACGGTAGGTTCTCATGTGAAAATATCAAAAGAGGCATTTGCAAAATAAGTACGTATCGTAACGTGCGCAGAGCAGCGGACAGGCTGCAGTGTGCTTATGCTAACTTAGGGAAGACGACAATGTTCCCATGGGCCATGTGACAATAGTGAAACATAGCGCTTGGAAGCAAAAAGTGCTATTGGGAATATCTGGTCTCACCGGACCAGAACATAGTCAGAAGTTTAGGTCGACTGCGAGGGAGTGCCGCCTGGCTAAAACCAGTTAGGCTCGCTGAACCAAAGTACCTTAAATCCTGGATGTGAAGCATTTGTGTGGATCTACGTCAAAGATGCATCTCCCAGCAGACTCAATGCATTGGTTCTGAGATATGACGAGACTGCAGTGCGAGGTCCTGATGCATCGCATCGAGAATCCTATTGGCTGGGCTTGGGATATAAAGGCTGGTGTCGATAATGCTAGGCACAGTGGAAACGATGCATTGGTTCCGATGAGCAGTGAAGCTGCAATGTGGATTTTCATCCACATCATCGAGACTGCCATCGATGAGACATGCGAGGAGCTTGTGTCAGGAAAAGCTTTGTATATTGGCGGTTCTGAAGATGATGCATTGGTCCCAAGATGCAGCATACAGCGGCGATGTGAGTCTTTTGCGACGGGTCCAATCCATGCAACAGCGGTGATGCATCTGTTCTGCTCGACGATGCGCTGCTCAGCAGAGGATGCATCAGTCCCAATGGAGAAACACCTTAGGCCCATTTCCAAGGGTACAGGACTGGGGTGATACGACTTGGCAGGGTAGACTCACAGGTGGCAGAGTCTAGGTGCAGATGCAGGTAGGTAGGAAGTCTTTTATGTCTCTGAGGCTTCAGAACAGGAGTCCAGCCAGATAGCGCTTGAAGTCACTTTGGGTTCAAGTGATGCAGATCCAGTCACCTCACCCAGGCAAGAGCACAGCAGACAGCAGGTCAGCATAGCAAGGCAGAAGTCCAGCAAAACAGCAGTCCAGCAGAGTGGCAGTCCTTTCAGCAGCACAGCTGTTCTTTTCCTGGCAGAGTCTTCACAGGTTCAGAAGTGTACTGAAGTGGTGGTGTCAGGGTTCCAGTACTTCTACCCAGTTGGGGATTTGAAGTTAGGCAGGCTTCAACGAAAGGCCTTTCAATCAATCAATCATTTGTATAGCGCGCTACTCACCCAGAGGGTCTCAAGGCGCTTGGGGGAGGGGGGTCCGCTACTGTTCGAACAGCCAGGTCTTGAGTTGCTTCCTGAAGGAGAGGTGGTCCTGGGTAAGGCGGAGGTGGATGGGTAGGGAGTTCCACGTCTTGGCAGCCAGGTAGGAGAAGGATCTTCCTCCCGTTGTGGCTCTTCGGATGCGGGGGACGGCGGCGAGGGCGTGGTTGGTCGATCGTAGCTGGCGGGTGGGAGTGTAGAAGGTCAGACGGTCGTTGAGGTATCTGGGGCCTTGGTTGTGGAGAGCTTTGTGTGCGTGGGTGAGGAGTCGGAACGTGATTCTCTTGCTGACGGGGAGCCAGTGCAGGTCTCTCAGGTGTCCGGCGATGTGGCTGTGTCCGGGGATGTCCAGGATGAGTCGAGCTGAGGCGTTCTGGATGCGTTGGAGTCTTTTTTGAAGTTTGGCTGTGGTTCCCGCGTAGAGGGAGTTGCCGTAGTCCAGTCGGCTGGTGACGAGGGCCTGGGTGACCGTCTTCCTGGTTTCGGTGGGGTCCAAAGTGCACAGAGGTCCTGTCCTTCCTGCCTTGGCTCCAGACTCACTATAGGGGGGTATGCAGCCCTTTGTGTGTGGAGAGGACACAGTCTATTCAGGTGTAAGTGAGGCTGGGTCCAACATCAACCTCCAATCCTGCCAGGATGGCCCATCAAGGCACACCTAAGCTCCCGTGTTTGGCTGTCTAGGAGGAATACACAAAGTCCAACTGTCACTGTAACCCACCCCAGACATGTGATCAGAGACAGGCAGTAGGCACCAAATGGCTAAAGTAAGAAAATGCCAAATTTCTAAAAGTTGAAGAAAAAAACTAAGACAGAGGTCTTAGACAGAAAGTGCACTACTCGATACACTCAGAGAGTGTCTAACACATAATATTCTCCTAGTGGACTAGTTTAAATCTGTAAATAAAACATAACAGACTCACAAGCAACACATAAATTATTTACAATGTCTCAGTAATTTTCTTTAATGCAGTGGATTGGTTGCTTCGTCGTTATTTATTGTTCACACGTAGAAATTTCTTGAAATAAACGATTCATCATCCTTTAGATGTCTTTCATAAATGTTAAGCGTGGATTAATGCAAGTCCCAATGCATTTCGGGTATCAAAACAACCCTTCTTCAGGGGAATCTCCACGCCGAACAATCCGTCATGCGGAGTCCACCATCTGATATCCCAATGGTTTAAGGGTATTCTATAACTGCTCTGGCGTCAAGGCAGAGTATAGTCAATGACACACGGCTTCTGTTAGAATGTCAAATGTCCACTGGCTCATATAAGTACGCCAGCGTGCAGGGACGACTTCCACTGTAGCAGGCAGGATATCAGCAACTGGGACAGAGGTGACGACGGCGTCTCCAGATGGTTGTTGGTATAGAGCCGAGCAGTATTTTAGTAGATTAACTCATTTCATTTGTTTTGAAGATAAGGCATGATTTAATCAAAATGCTCCATGTATCTCGAGGCAAAATTCACGTCCGTTCGAACTGACTATAAATGGGGTTTCAGGCCCACTGTGCAACCTGGTTAGCCACTACCTTTTTCTCTGCATCTCCCACTTCAGATCGCACATACGGACCCATGCGCTCTTTAAACTCAGTCCAATCTCCATCTCCAAACCAGCGCACTGGCGTTCCACCACTCAAGGAAACCGGGGATGAAAAACCAGGGAAGGAGAGGCAACTGGAGGGACAGGTATTAGTGATGCCGAGGGCTGCATCACAGGGGAAAAAGCTGGCGAGAAGGATGCTGAAACAGTGGCTGTGGACGGTAAGGAAGCAGGAGGAGGGGAAAGAGGAGAAGGAGCCGATACCTTCCTTGGTGCAATCAGCACTACCAGCTATTGAGCCTAAGAGGACTTGATGCCACCTTGAGTTTTACGCCAAGGTAAAGCTGAGGCATGTTACCTGACATTTGCAGGTCACTCGAGGTTCCTGTGAGTCACAAGTCCCTGCTGCTGCTCTACGGATCAGAAACCTGCCTCAACACATTCTGAATAGTTGCACTTTTGAAGAAGCCATTAAGAACAGAAGTCACTGCATGTTCCAGTAGTGAACATTAATGAGAAAGCACTGACCAAGTCCCGGTCCTGAGGAGAACCCCAGAAATTTCAAAGGGTTCGAAACGCTTTGACCCAGCTGGTTGGGGGAAGATATTCTTACAAACGGAGTAGTAAAAGTTAGGACACATGGCAAAATGCCTGTTCTTGCACTATAAAATCCCCACTAGCGTACAACGGCAGGATGTATAGCATGACTGTTTTTTAAAAGAGTATTCCGCCAGGTGTTTTGTTCTTTTATTGAAGGACTGGTCTACTTCACAATTGTTTTGTCTTTTCATTTAAATGTTAATGTTTTTGTTTGTTCAATTATCACTGTGAAATGTATATATGAAGAAAAAAAAAAGTTGCCCTTCTAAAAAACACATGCGATGAATGTTTAAAATCTTTTTCTAATTAGAGAAATAATGGTGAAATAAATCACTAAGGCCACTATAATTGTAAATGTGGTTTTTATAGCGAAACACTACAAGTTGACTGGGGCACCTAGACACTGAAATTGTTAATAGTACTTTAAAAGAGGCCCAGTCTGGGTGCCAGTAACGGGCCCAACCCCGCACTCTTACAAACAATGGCTGTCAAAAAAGCAGCAGTAGATACCAGAACAGAGACAGTAGAAGCGACAGTAACATGCAGCTGTGAAGGCAAGGGAACAGTGGGATATATCTTTTGTGGGGCGTACAGAGGTGGCGGTCGACTATCTTATAATTCCTCCACAAAAGTATCATTTTCTTCTTGTGCTACATAAGATTCATCAACGTGTAATCGAAGCCTCCTATTTTCACGTTCAATTCCAATCTCTTGTTTCTCCCTATCATGTGCTACAGCTTTCTGAGTCAATGTTTGCATTCTCCCTTTTTGCGCCTCCTTTTCCATCTTTATTTGTCTCTGTTTAGCCTCCTTTTGCCACGTTCGAAGAGAATCAAACATAGACTGCCTACTTCGCTTTGCAAACAATTTCTCCTGTAAACACCCAATTTTTTGTTCATCAAAAGTGCCCGTCAACGGCCACTGCAATTCGGCATTGTCCCTCGTATAGTTGCGCCATAATGTACTAAACATAATAGGGCTAAGACCATGTTTCACATACATATCAAAATTAGGAGTGCCTTCCGGAGGCGCCAGCTGAGTTTCTTCCAATCTAGCATCTGCAGAACAACAGCAACAGCACAAAGAAACCAATTTACTTATTCCAGGCAGTTTCAAAAAAACAAAATTCACTATTCTATGCCTGGCAAAACATTTGCAAACATTTTGTCCACATGACGGCCCTTAGACCGTACCAAATACAAACCAAAATGGTACCATATCCACAAAGAACCAAAACAAACTCACCTGATGCATGCAGGTCAAAACGAAGTTATTCTCCACTGCCGACTCTTTGGACCAAACGGTCAGATCCAAGGGTTTTGCCGTTCAGGACCCCAGTCGGGATGACCACTGGGCGAGGCACCGTCCGGCGGGACAGAAGGGGCAACTGCAAGTTACAGGAACTCTCTCATGCAGGGATCCCTGGTCCGTCCGTCCAACCCAACGATAGCCCGACCTCCCCACCCGTCCACGGGAGGGGAAGGGCCACTCACACGAAGCGGTCCCTGTTCGGGCGCCAACTGAAGGAAGTTCCCCGATTAGGGTTACCCGGGTCACTCACGACCACCTCTCAGCCTTCCATACAAATGAAGAGTCGGTCAGACAGTAGAGAATACAAACCAATATATGTTTATTCAGATACGCTCGAGCGGAGCCCAGTCTGCCCAGTCTCTAGGAGTGCTGCAGAGAGGGACTGATATCAGCAAGCATAACGATACATTATGTACATTTCATAACCAATGAAGGCACGCCCATAATGGAATTTTCCAAGCAGATGCAGCTAAACAAAGGAGTACAGAAGGATAGGTTTCGATTCAGAGGCCGGGCACAAATTATCTCCTACCCAAGGTTGTGCTGTCCGTGCCTGCCACTAGACTAGTGGGAGAAGGCCTCTATCTAGTGAGAAAGGTATGCGCTAATAAGAACAGTGTATTTATTAGCAAAGCAAGGTCCAACCTTGGAGAAACGAAACTTTCCACAACCAAATTTCTTGAAGAGGCACGAAGCAGTTTCGAGCATGGTTCAAAATGGCGGCTAAACTTAAAATGGTGCAGCGAATGCTAACTTACATAGAACAATGCACAGGCAAAATAACGAAAACTTTTTCATTTCAACAACAAACCCCTATCAGTAAAATAGCTACATATATTTTAGTACAATCAAAGGTCCTGAAAAGTAGCCTACATTTATACACTGGAGCAGTTTTTCATTTGGAAAGACACTCTTGGCATGACACACTGAATTGGTAGAAAGACACACTGTATAGGTGCTTGGCACAATATAGAAAACTACATGCATGCATTTGTGTTTGCTGCAAGCAATGTTTGAGTGAAACTGATAGGTAACACATGCCAATAACAGGGACCAGCCCCCTCTATATCTATATGAAACATTTTTTTTAAATGTGTGTCTTCCTCTGGGAGCAGTGTGATTGTGCACCCAGGGAAAAAAACATATTTAAAAATAAATTATATGCGCCCAAATGGGATCGACCTGTATGTCAGGAGGGTTGACCCCATAAAATGTGTTTTCTCGGGGGGGGGGGGTGATTGGCCCCCACCTGGGGACAACACATATTTTTAAAAATGGGGGGGTCCATAGGAGGTTGACCCATATGTAAGGAGGTCCGGGCCCCTAACAATTTGCATTTTCCTTTTTTATTATTTTTTATTTTCCAACATTAAACATTAAATATGGGTGCCAGGGGGCTTAGCCTGTATATTAGAAAGGCCGACCTCCAAGTACAAACAACTTGCTGCTTGTGGATCACGGTATGACCGCGATCAACATACAGGAAACTGTTTCAGGGAGACATTTCTGGATAGGGGGCACTCTCCCCTTTCCGATGATGCCTTTCTGAAATGTGGGGAGGCTGTTTTTGGCAAACAATCCTGACTGGACATGGTTGGAGAGAACTCATCTGCTTCTGTCTTCTTTGGCCGGTGGAGATTTGTGATATCATTGCACCATCACATATGGCAGGGAGAGGGGCAGGGACTGAAGTGGAAGTGAATCTGCTTCACCCCCACCCTGGGTGCAAACATCGGAGGTTCCTGTTGGGTTTTTCTTTCCATTCTCTGAACGTCCGGAATCTTCGTACGTCAAGAGAATGGAAAAAGAATCTAGATAAGGGGGAATTCGGAGGCAGTTGGAAGATCTTCATCTTAGAAGCGGACTGTTTTCTTTCCGTCCTGTTGATACTACAATAAAACTATTTCATCCACCTTACCTGCGTATCATCTTCCTTACACTGGCGACAGGCTGCCAATCAACAGGACCAATACTTCCACGCGTGCGATGTTTGCTGCCGAAGATACGTTCATCCACGCTGTTTCCAAGTAGTGCAGTTGCAGTTGCAGTTCTGCGGCACTTCTTCATGTGAGATCCTTTGATATCCTTCTCCATCGAGGATCCCCTGAGGCAAGACTTTCCGTTTTCCGAAAACCGCGGTATCCAGGTCTGCGGTGACGTCAGTCTTCAAACTGTGAGTTGGCCATTCAGCGTGCGCACGTTCTCTGCATGCGCTAATTCCTCACGCGCAGAACATTACTAAGCTGTACCACGCGTTTGTCGTTGCTAGGCGATACAAAAGGGGATGATGGACGGAACGTTTGAGCCAATCAAACACTCACCCCCAGTCAACTGATCTGGGTTTAATCCATCATCATTCTTTAGCTCACTCCACCACCCCAGTTCAGACATGGCCATATGCAAATCAGTCTGACCCTGTGCCTCATGGGAACAGTCCAGCCCGAACTGCCAAGCCATGTCTTCCCTGGACCGGAAACAAGCATCCTAGGACCGGTTTCAGGCATTCCAGCCGTCATCAGCCAGGCTTGCTTGAATCCAGTGGCAAAGTGAGCAAGGGACCCACGTCTGGGCATACCCCCGCCAACTTAGGGCGAACAAAGCGATACAAAAGGGGATGATGGACGGAACGTTTGAGCCAATCAAACACTCACACCCAGTCAACTGATCTGGGTTTAATCCATCATCATTCTTTAGCTCACTCCACCACCCCAGTTCAGACATGGCCATATGCAAATCAGTCTGACCCTGTGCCTCATGGGAACAGTCCAGCCCGAACTGCCAAGCCATGTCTTCCCTGGACCGAAATCAAGCATCCTAGGACCGGTTTCTGGCATTCCAGCCGTCATCAGCCAGGCTTGCTTGAATCCAGTGGCAAAGTGAGCAAGGGACCCATGTCTGGGCATACCCTCGCCAACTTAGGGGCGAACAAAGCGATACAAAGGGGATGATGGACGGAACGTTTGAGCCAATCAAACACTCACCCCCAGTCAACTGATCTGGGTTTAATCCATCATCATTCTTTAGCTCACTCCACCACCCCAGTTCAGACATGGCCATATGCAAATCAGTCTGACCCTGTGCCTCATGGGAACAGTCCAGCCCGAACTGCCAAGCCATGTCTTCCCTGGACCGGAAACAAGCATCCTAGGACCGGTTTCTGGCATTCCAGCGTCATCAGCCAGGCTTGCTTGAATCCAGTGGCAAAGTGAGCAAGGGACCCACGTCTGGGCATACCCCGCCAACTTAGGGCGAACAAAGCGATACAAAAGGGGATGATGGACGGAACGTTTGAGCCAATCAAACACTCACCCCCAGTCAACTGATCTGGGTTTAATCCATCATCATTCTTTAGCTCACTCCACCACCCCAGTTCAGACATGGCCATATGCAAATCAGTCTGACCCTGTGCCTCATGGGAACAGTCAGCCCGAACTGCCAAGCCATGTCTTCCCTGGACCGGAAACAAGCATCCTAGGACCGGTTTCTGGCATTCCAGCCGTCATCAGCCAGGCTTGCTTGAATCCAGTGGCAAAGTGAGCAAGGGACCCACGTCTGGGCATACCCCCGCCAACTTAGGGCGAACAAAGCGATACAAAGGGGATGATGGACGGAACGCTTGAGCCAATCAAACACTCACCCCAGTCAACTGATCTGGGTTTAATCCATCATCATTCTTTAGCTCACTCCACCACCCCAGTTCAGACATGGCCATATGCAAATCAGTCTGACCGTGTGCCTCATGGGAACAGTCCAGCCCGAACTGCCAAGCCATGTCTTCCCTGGACCAGAAACAAGCATCCTAGGACCGGTTTCTGGCATTCCAGCCGTCATCAGCCAGGCTTGCTTGAATCCAGTGGCAAAGTGAGCAAGGGACCCACGTCTGGGCATACCCCTGCCAACTTAGGGCGAACAAAGCGATCGATAAGGGGATGATGGACGGAACGTTTGAGCCAATCAAACACTCACCCCCAGTCAACTGATCTGGGTTTAATCCATCATCATTCTTTAGCTCACTCCACCACCCCAGTTCAGACATGGCCATATGCAAATCAGTCTGACCCTGTGCCTCATGGGAACAGTCCAGCCCGAACTGCCAAGCCATGTCTTCCCTGGACCGGAAACAAACATCCTAGGACCGGTTTCTGGCATTCCAGCCGTCATCAGCCAGGCTTGCTTGAATCCAGTGGCAAAGTGAGCAAGGGACCCACGCCTGGGCATACCCCGCCAACTTAGGGCTGAACAAAGCAATACAAAGGGGATGATGGACGGAACGTTTGAGCCAATCAAACACTCACCCCAGTCAACTGATCTGGGTTTAATCCATCATCATTCTTTAGCTCACTCCACCACCCCAGTTCAGACATGGCCATATGCAAATCAGTCTGACCCTGTGCCTCATGGGAACAGTCCAGCCTGAACTGCCAAGCCATGTCTTCCCTGGACCGGAAACAAGCATCCTAGGACCGGTTTCTGGCATTCCAGCCGTCATCAGCCAGGCTTGCTTGAATCCAGTGGCAAAGTGAGCAAGGGACCCACGTCTGGGCATACCCCCGCCAACTTAGGGCGAACAAAGCGATACAAAAGGGGATGATGGACGGAACGTTTGAGCCAATCAAACACTCACCCCCAGTCAACTGATCTGGGTTTAATCCATCATCATTCTTTAGCTCACTCCACCACCCCAGTTCAGACATGGCCATATGCAAATCAGTCTGACCCTGTGCCTCATGGGAACAGTCCAGCCGAACTGCCAAGCCATGTCTTCCCTGGACCAGAAACAAGCATCCTAGGACCGGCTTCTGGCATTCCAGCCGTCATCAGCCAGGCTTGCTTGAATCCAGTGGCAAAGTGAGCAAGGGACCCACGTCTGGGCATACCCCGCCAACTTAGGGCAAACAAAGCGATACACAAGGGGATGATGGACGGAACGTTTGAGC
Organism: Calotriton arnoldi; assembly: GCA_963921515.1. Taxonomy (NCBI): domain Eukaryota; kingdom Metazoa; phylum Chordata; class Amphibia; order Caudata; family Salamandridae; genus Calotriton; species Calotriton arnoldi. The sequence continues at coordinate 17,629 of CAWUFW010016646.1, read as the reverse complement.
CAATCAAACACTCACCCCCAGTCAACTGATCTGGGTTTAATCCATCATCATTCTTTAGCTCACTCCACCACCCCAGTTCAGACATGGCCATATGCAAATCAGTCTGACCCTGTGCCTCATGGGAACAGTCCAGCCCGAACTGCCAAGCCATGTCTTCCCTGGACCGGAAACAAGCATCCTAGGACCGGTTTCTGGCATTCCAGCCGTCATCAGCCAGGCTTGCTTGAATCCAGTGGCAATGTGAGCAAGGGACCCACGTCTGGGCATACCCCCGCCAACTTAGGGCGAACAAAGCGATACAAAGGGGATGATGGACGGAACGTTTGAGCCAATCAAACACTCACCCCCAGTCAACTGATCTGGGTTTAATCCATCATCATTCTTTAGCTCACTCCACCACCCCAGTTCAGACATGGCCATATGCAAATCAGTCTGACCCTGTGCCTCATGGGAACAGTCCAGCCCGAACTGCCAAGCCATGTCTTCCCTGGACTGGAAACAAGCATCCTAGGACCGGTTTCTGGCATTCCAGCCGTCATCAGCCAGGCTTGCTTGAATCCAGTGGCAAAGTGAGCAAGGGACCCACGTCTGGGCATACCCCGCCAACTTAGGGCGAACAAAGCGATACAAAGGGGATGATGGACGGAACGTTTGAGCCAATCAAACACTCACACCCAGTCAACTGATCTGGGTTTAATCCATCATCATTCTTTAGCTCACTCCACCACCCCAGTTCAGACATGGCCATATGCAAATCAGTCTGACCCTGTGCCTCATGGGAACAGTCCAGCCCGAACTGCCAAGCCATGTCTTCCCTGGACCGAAATCAAGCATCCTAGGACCGGTTTCTGGCATTCCAGCTGTCATCAGCCAGGCTTGCTTGAATCCAGTGGCAAAGTGAGCAAGGGACCCATGTCTGGGCATACCCCGCCAACTTAGGGCGAACAAGCGATACAAAGGGGATGATGGACGGAACGTTTGAGCCAATCAAACACTCACCCCCAGTCAACTGATCTGGGTTTAATCCATCATCATTCTTTAGCTCACTCCACCACCCCAGTTCAGACATGGCCATATGCAAATCAGTCTGACCCTGTGCCTCATGGGAACAGTCCAGCCAGAACTGCCAAGTCATGTCTTCCCTGGACCGGAAACAAGCATCCTAGGACCGGTTTCTGGCATTCCAGCCGTCATCAGCCAGGCTTGCTTGAATCCAGTGGCAAAGTGAGCAAGGGACCCACGTCTGGGCATACCCCGCCAACTTAGGGCGAACAAAGCGATACAAAAGGGGATGATGGGCCGGAGCGTTTGAGCCAATCAAACACTCACCCCCAGTCAACTGATCTGGGTTTAATCCATCATCATTCTTTAGCTCACTCCACCACCCCAGTTCAGACATGGCCATATGCAAATCAGTCTGACCCTGTGCCTCATGGGAACAGTCCAGCCCGAACTGCCAAGCCATGTCTTCCCTGGACCGAAACAAGCATCCTAGGACCGGTTTCTGGCATTCCAGCCGTCATCAGCCAGGCTTGCTTGAATCCAGTGGCAAAGTGAGCAAAGGGACCCACGTCTGGGCATACCCCCGCCAACTTAGGGCAAACAAAGCGATACAAAGGGGATGATGGACGGAACGTTTGAGCCAATCAAACACTCACCCCCAGTCAACTGATTTGGGTTTAATCCATCATCATTCTTTAGCTCACTCCACCACCCCAGTTCAGACATGGCCATATGCAAATCAGTCTGACCCTGTGCCTCATGGGAACAGTCCAGCCCGAACTGCCAAGCCATGTCTTCCCTGGACCGGAAACAAGCATCCTAGGACCGGTTTCTGGCATTCCAGCCGTCATCAGCCAGGCTTGCTTGAATCCAGTGGCAAAGTGAGCAAGGGACCCACGTCTGGGCATACCCCGCCAACTTAGGGCGAACAAAGCGATACAAAGGGGATGATGGACGGAACGTTTGAGCCAATCAAACACTCACCCCAGTCAACTGATCTGGGTTTAATCCATCATCATTCTTTAGCTCACTCCACCACCCCAGTTCAGACATGGCCATATGCAAATCAGTCTGACCCTGTGCCTCATGGGAACAGTCCAGCCCGAACTGCCAAGCCATGTCTTCCCTGGACCGGAAACAAGCATCCTAGGACCGGTTTCTGGCATTCCAGCCGTCATCAGCCAGGCTTGCTTGAATCCAGTGGCAAAGTGAGCAAGGGACCCACGCCTGGGCATACCCCGCCAACTTAGGGCGAACAAGCGATACAAAAGGGATGATGGACGGAACGTTTGAGCAAATCAAACACTCACCCCTAGTCAACTGATCTGGGTTTAATCCATCATCATTCTTTAGCTCACTCCACCACCCCAGTTCAGACATGGCCATATGCAAATCAGTCTGACCCTGTGCCTCATGGGAACAGTCCAGCCCGAACTGCCAAGCCATGTCTTCCCTGGACCGGAAACAAGCATCCTGGGACCGGTTTCTGGCTATTCACCCGTCATCAGCCAGGCTAGCTTGAATCCAGTGGCAAAGTGAGCAAGGGACCTAGGATGCTTGTTTCCGGTCCAGGGAAGACATGGCTTGGCAGTTCGGGCTGGACTGTTCCCATGAGGCACAGGGTCAGACTGATTTGCATATGGCCATGTCTGAACTGGGGTGGTGGAGTGAGCTAAAGAATGATGATGGATTAAACCCAGATCAGTTGACTGGGGGTGAGTGTTTGATTTGCTCAAACGCTCCGTCCATCATCCCCTTTGGTATCGCTTTGTTCGCCCTAAGTTGGCAGGGTATACCCAGACGTGGGTCCCTTGCTCACTTTGCCACTGGATTCAAGCTAGCCTGGCTGATGACGGCTGAATAGCCAGAAACCGGTCCCAGGATGCTTGTTTCCGGTCCAGGGAAGACATGGCTTGGCAGTTCGGGCTGGACTGTTCCCATGAGGCACAGGGTCAGACTGATTTGCATATGGCCATGTCTGAACTGGGGTGGTGGAGTGAGCTAAAGAATGATGATGGATTAAACCCAGATCAGTTGACTGGGGGTGAGTGTTTGATTTGCTCAAACGCTCCGTCCATCATCCCCTTTGGTATCGCTTTGTTCGCCCTAAGTTGGCAGGGTATACCCAGACGTGGGTCCCTTGCTCACTTTGCCACTGGATTCAAGCTAGCCTGGCTGATGACGGCTGAATAGCCAGAAACCGGTCCCAGGATGCTTGTTTCCGGTCCAGGGAAGACATGGCTTGGCAGTTCGGGCTGGACTGTTCCCATGAGGCACAGGGTCAGACTGATTTGCATATGGCCATGTCTGAACTGGGGTGGTGGAGTGAGCTAAAGAATGATGATGGATTAAACCCAGATCAGTTGACTGGGGGTGAGTGTTTGATTTGCTCAAACGCTCCGTCCATCATCCCCTTTGGTATCGCTTTGTTCGCCCTAAGTTGGCAGGGTATACCCAGACGTGGGTCCCTTGCTCACTTTGCCACTGGATTCAAGCTAGCCTGGCTGATGACGGCTGAATAGCCAGAAACCGGTCCCAGGATGCTTGTTTCCGGTCCAGGGAAGACATGGCTTGGCAGTTCGGGCTGGACTGTTCCCATGAGGCACAGGGTCAGACTGATTTGCATATGGCCATGTCTGAACTGGGGTGGTGGAGTGAGCTAAAGAATGATGATGGATTAAACCCAGATCAGTTGACTGGGGGTGAGTGTTTGATTTGCTCAAACGCTCCGTCCATCATCCCCTTTGGTATCGCTTTGTTCGCCCTAAGTTGGCAGGGTATACCCAGACGTGGGTCCCTTGCTCACTTTGCCACTGGATTCAAGCTAGCCTGGCTGATGACGGCTGAATAGCCAGAAACCGGTCCCAGGATGCTTGTTTCCGGTCCAGGGAAGACATGGCTTGGCAGTTCGGGCTGGACTGTTCCCATGAGGAACAGGGTCAGACTGATTTGCATATGGCCATGTCTGAACTGTGGTGGTGGAGTGAGCTAAAGAATGATGATGGATTAAACCCAGATCAGTTGACTGGGGGTGAGTGTTTGATTTGCTCAAACGCTCCGTCCATCATCCCCTTTGGTATCGCTTTGTTCGCCCTAAGTTGGCAGGGTATACCCAGACGTGGGTCCCTTGCTCACTTTGCCACTGGATTCAAGCTAGCCTGGCTGATGACGGCTGAATAGCCAGAAACCGGTCCCAGGATGCTTGTTTCCGGTCCAGGGAAGACATGGCTTGGCAGTTCGGGCTGGACTGTTCCCATGAGGCACAGGGTCAGACTGATTTGCATATGCCCATGTCTGAACTGGGGTGGTGGAGTGAGCTAAAGAATGATGATGGATTAAACCCAGATCAGTTGACTGGGGGTGAGTGTTTGATTTGCTCAAACGCTCCGTCCATCATCCACTTTGGTATCGCTTTGTTCGCCCTAAGTTGGCAGGGTATACCCAGACGTGGGTCCCTTGCTCACTTTGCCACTGGATTCAAGCTAGCCTGGCTGATGACGGCTGAATAGCCAGAAACCGGTCCCAGGATGCTTGTTTCCGGTCCAGGGAAGACATGGCTTGGCAGTTCGGGCTGGACTGTTCCCATGAGGCACAGGGTCAGACTGATTTGCATATGGCCATGTCTGAACTGGGGTGGTGGAGTGAGCTAAAGAATGATGATGGATTAAACCCAGATCAGTTGACTGGGGGTGAGTGTTTGATTTGCTCAAACGCTCCGTCCATCATCCCCTTTGGTATCGCTTTGTTCGCCCTAAGTTGGCAGGGTATACCCAGACGTGGGTCCCTTGCTCACTTTGCCACTGGATTCAAGCTAGCCTGGCTGATGACGGCTGAATAGCCAGAAACCGGTCCCAGGATGCTTGTTTCCGGTCCAGGGAAGACATAGCTTGGCAGTTCGGGCTGGACTGTTCCCATGAGGCACAGGGTCAGACTGATTTGCATATGGCCATGTCTGAACTGGGGTGGTGGAGTGAGCTAAAGAATGATGATGGATTAAACCCAGATCAGTTGACTGGGGGTGAGTGTTTGATTTGCTCAAACGCTCCATCCATCATCCCCTTTGGTATCGCTTTGTTCGCCCTAAGTTGGCAGGGTATACCCAGACGTGGGTCCCTTGCTCACTTTGCCACTGGATTCAAGCTAGCCTGGCTGATGACGGCTGAATAGCCAGAAACCGGTCCCAGGATGCTTGTTTCCGGTCCAGGGAAGACATGGCTTGGCAGTTCGGGCTGGACTGTTCCCATGAGGCACAGGGTCAGACTGATTTGCATATGGCCATGTCTGAACTGGGGTGGTGGAGTGAGCTAAAGAATGATGATGGATTAAACCCAGATCAGTTGACTGGGGGTGAGTGTTTGATTTGCTCAAACGCTCCGTCCATCATCCCCTTTGGTATCGCTTTGTTCGCCCTAAGTTGGCAGGGTATACCCAGACGTGGGTCCCTTGCTCACTTTGCCACTGGATTCAAGCTAGCCTGGCTGATGACGGCTGAATAGCCAGAAACCGGTCCCAGGATGCTTGTTTCCGGTCCAAGGAAGACATGGCTTGGCAGTTCGGGCTGGACTGTTCCCATGAGGCACAGGGTCAGACTGATTTGCATATGGCCATGTCTGAACTGGGGTGGTGGAGTGAGCTAAAGAATGATGATGGATTAAACCCAGATCAGTTGACTGGGGGTGAGTGTTTGATTTGCTCAAACGCTCCGTCCATCATCCCCTTTGGTATCGCTTTGTTCGCCCTAAGTTGGCAGGGTATACCCAGACGTGGGTCCCTTGCTCACTTTGCCACTGGATTCAAGCTAGCCTGGCTGATGACGGCTGAATAGCCAGAAACCGGTCCCAGGATGCTTGTTTCCGGTCCAGGGAAGACATGGCTTGGCAGTTCGGGCTGGACTGTTCCCATGAGGCACAGGGTCAGACTGATTTGCATATGGCCATGTCTGAACTGGGGTGGTGGAGTGAGCTAAAGAATGATGATGGATTAAACCCAGATCAGTTGACTGGGGGTGAGTGTTTGATTTGCTCAAACGCTCCGTCCATCATCCCCTTTGGTATCGCTTTGTTCGCCCTAAGTTGGCAGGGTATACCCAGACGTGGGTCCCTTGCTCACTTTGCCACTGGATTCAAGCTAGCCTGGCTGATGACGGCTGAATAGCCAGAAACCGGTCCCAGGATGCTTGTTTCCGGTCCAGGGAAGACATGGCTTGGCAGTTCGGGCTGGACTGTTCCCATGAGGCACAGGGTCAGACTGATTTGCATATGGCCATGTCTGAACTGGGGTGGTGGAGTGAGCTAAAGAATGATGATGGATTAAACCCAGATCAGCTGACTGGGGGTGAGTGTTTGATTTGCTCAAACGCTCCGTCCATCATCCCCTTTGGTATCGCTTTGTTCGCCCTAAGTTGGCAGGGTATACCCAGACGTGGGTCCCTTGCTCACTTTGCCACTGGATTCAAGCTAGCCTGGCTGATGACGGCTGAATAGCCAGAAACCGGTCCCAGGATGCTTGTTTCCGGTCCAGGGAAGACATGGCTTGGCAGTTCGGGCTGGACTGTTCCCATGAGGCACAGGGTCAGACTGATTTGCATATGGCCATGTCTGAACTGGGGTGGTGGAGTGAGCTAAAGAATGATGATGGATTAAACCCAGATCAGTTGACTGGGGGTGAGTGTTTGATTTGCTCAAACGCTCCGTCCATCATCCCCTTTGGTATCGCTTTGTTCGCCCTAAGTTGGCAGGGTATACCCAGACGTGGGTCCCTTGCTCACTTTGCCACTGGATTCAAGCTAGCCTGGCTGATGACGGCTGAATAGCCAGAAACCGGTCCCAGGATGCTTGTTTCCGGTCCAGGGAAGACATGGCTTGGCAGTTCGGGCTGGACTGTTCCCATGAGGCACAGGGTCAGACTGATTTGCATATGGCCATGTCTGAACTGGGGTGGTGGAGTGAGCTAAAGAATGATGATGGATTAAACCCAGATCAGTTGACTGGGGGTGAGTGTTTGATTTGCTCAAACGCTCCGTCCATCATCCCCTTTGGTATCGCTTTGTTCGCCCTAAGTTGGCAGGGTATACCCAGACGTGGGTCCCTTGCTCACTTTGCCACTGGATTCAAGCTAGCCTGGCTGATGACGGCTGAATAGCCAGAAACCGGTCCCAGGATGCTTGTTTCCGGTCCAGGGAAGACATGGCTTGGCAGTTCGGGCTGGACTGTTCCCATGAGGCACAGGGTCAGACTGATTTGCATATGGCCATGTCTGAACTGGGGTGGTGGAGTGAGCTAAAGAATGATGATGGATTAAACCCAGATCAGTTGACTGGGGGTGAGTGTTTGATTTGCTCAAACGCTCCGTCCATCATCCCCTTTGGTATCGCTTTGTTCGCCCTAAGTTGGCAGGGTATACCCAGACGTGGGTCCCTTGCTCACTTTGCCACTGGATTCAAGCTAGCCTGGCTGATGACGGCTGAATAGCCAGAAACCGGTCCCAGGATGCTTGTTTCCGGTCCAGGGAAGACATGGCTTGGCAGTTCGGGCTGGACTGTTCCCATGAGGCACAGGGTCAGACTGATTTGCATATGGCCATGTCTGAACTGGGGTGGTGGAGTGAGCTAAAGAATGATGATGGATTAAACCCAGATCAGTTGACTGGGGGTGAGTGTTTGATTTGCTCAAACGCTCCGTCCATCATCCCCTTTGGTATCGCTTTGTTCGCCCTAAGTTGGCAGGGTATACCCAGACGTGGGTCCCTTGCTCACTTTGCCACTGGATTCAAGCTAGCCTGGCTGATGACGGCTGAATAGCCAGAAACCGGTCCCAGGATGCTTGTTTCCGGTCCAGGGAAGACATGGCTTGGCAGTTCGGGCTGGACTGTTCCCATGAGGCACAGGGTCAGACTGATTTGCATATGGCCATGTCTGAACTGGGGTGGTGGAGTGAGCTAAAGAATGATGATGGATTAAACCCAGATCAGTTGACTGGGGGTGAGTGTTTGATTTGCTCAAACGCTCCGTCCATCATCCCCTTTGGTATCGCTTTGTTCGCCCTAAGTTGGCAGGGTATACCCAGACGTGGGTCCCTTGCTCACTTTGCCACTGGATTCAAGCTAGCCTGGCTGATGACGGCTGAATAGCCAGAAACCGGTCCCAGGATGCTTGTTTCCGGTCCAGGGAAGACATGGCTTGGCAGTTCGGGCTGGACTGTTCCCATGAGGCACAGGGTCAGACTGATTTGCATATGGCCATGTCTGAACTGGGGTGGTGGAGTGAGCTAAAGAATGATGATGGATTAAACCCAGATCAGTTGACTGGGGGTGAGTGTTTGATTTGCTCAAACGCTCCGTCCATCATCCCCTTTGGTATCGCTTTGTTCGCCCTAAGTTGGCAGGGTATACCCAGACGTGGGTCCCTTGCTCACTTTGCCACTGGATTCAAGCTAGCCTGGCTGATGACGGCTGAATAGCCAGAAACCGGTCCCAGGATGCTTGTTTCCGGTCCAGGGAAGACATGGCTTGGCAGTTCGGGCTGGACTGTTCCCATGAGGCACAGGGTCAGACTGATTTGCATATGGCCATGTCTGAACTGGGGTGGTGGAGTGAGCTAAAGAATGATGATGGATTAAACCCAGATCAGTTGACTGGGGGTGAGTGTTTGATTTGCTCAAACGCTCCGTCCATCATCCCCTTTGGTATCGCTTTGTTCGCCCTAAGTTGGCAGGGTATACCCAGACGTGGGTCCCTTGCTCACTTTGCCACTGGATTCAAGCTAGCCTGGCTGATGACGGCTGAATAGCCAGAAACCGGTCCCAGGATGCTTGTTTCCGGTCCAGGGAAGACATGGCTTGGCAGTTCGGGCTGGACTGTTCCCATGAGGCACAGGGTCAGACTGATTTGCATATGGCCATGTCTGAACTGGGGTGGTGGAGTGAGCTAAAGAATGATGATGGATTAAACCCAGATCAGTTGACTGGGGGTGAGTGTTTGATTTGCTCAAACGCTCCGTCCATCATCCCCTTTGGTATCGCTTTGTTCGCCCTAAGTTGGCAGGGTATACCCAGACGTGGGTCCCTTGCTCACTTTGCCACTGGATTCAAGCTAGCCTGGCTGATGACGGCTGAATAGCCAGAAACCGGTCCCAGGATGCTTGTTTCCGGTCCAGGGAAGACATGGCTTGGCAGTTCGGGCTGGACTGTTCCCATGAGGCACAGGGTCAGACTGATTTGCATATGGCCATGTCTGAACTGGGGTGGTGGAGTGAGCTAAAGAATGATGATGGATTAAACCCAGATCAGTTGACTGGGGGTGAGTGTTTGATTTGCTCAAACGCTCCGTCCATCATCCCCTTTGGTATCGCTTTGTTCGCCCTAAGTTGGCAGGGTATACCCAGACGTGGGTCCCTTGCTCACTTTGCCACTGGATTCAAGCTAGCCTGGCTGATGACGGCTGAATAGCCAGAAACCGGTCCCAGGATGCTTGTTTCCGGTCCAGGGAAGACATGGCTTGGCAGTTCGGGCTGGACTGTTCCCATGAGGCACAGGGTCAGACTGATTTGCATATGGCCATGTCTGAACTGGGGTGGTGGAGTGAGCTAAAGAATGATGATGGATTAAACCCAGATCAGTTGACTGGGGGTGAGTGTTTGATTTGCTCAAACGCTCCGTCCATCATCCCCTTTGGTATCGCTTTGTTCGCCCTAAGTTGGCAGGGTATACCCAGACGTGGGTCCCTTGCTCACTTTGCCACTGGATTCAAGCTAGCCTGGCTGATGACGGCTGAATAGCCAGAAACCGGTCCCAGGATGCTTGTTTCCGGTCCAGGGAAGACATGGCTTGGCAGTTCGGGCTGGACTGTTCCCATGAGGCACAGGGTCAGACTGATTTGCATATGGCCATGTCTGAACTGGGGTGGTGGAGTGAGCTAAAGAATGATGATGGATTAAACCCAGATCAGTTGACTGGGGGTGAGTGTTTGATTTGCTCAAACGCTCCGTCCATCATCCCCTTTGGTATCGCTTTGTTCGCCCTAAGTTGGCAGGGTATACCCAGACGTGGGTCCCTTGCTCACTTTGCCACTGGATTCAAGCTAGCCTGGCTGATGACGGCTGAATAGCCAGAAACCGGTCCCAGGATGCTTGTTTCCGGTCCAGGGAAGACATAGCTTGGCAGTTCGGGCTGGACTGTTCCCATGAGGCACAGGGTCAGACTGATTTGCATATGGCCATGTCTGAACTGGGGTGGTGGAGTGAGCTAAAGAATGATGATGGATTAAACCCAGATCAGTTGACTGGGGGTGAGTGTTTGATTTGCTCAAACGCTCCATCCATCATCCCCTTTGGTATCGCTTTGTTCGCCCTAAGTTGGCAGGGTATACCCAGACGTGGGTCCCTTGCTCACTTTGCCACTGGATTCAAGCTAGCCTGGCTGATGACGGCTGAATAGCCAGAAACCGGTCCCAGGATGCTTGTTTCCGGTCCAGGGAAGACATGGCTTGGCAGTTCGGGCTGGACTGTTCCCATGAGGCACAGGGTCAGACTGATTTGCATATGGCCATGTCTGAACTGGGGTGGTGGAGTGAGCTAAAGAATGATGATGGATTAAACCCAGATCAGCTGACTGGGGGTGAGTGTTTGATTTGCTCAAACGCTCCGTCCATCATCCCCTTTGGAATCGCTTTGTTCGCCCTAAGTTGGCAGGGTATACCCAGACGTGGGTCCCTTGCTCACTTTGCCACTGGATTCAAGCTAGCCTGGCTGATGACGGCTGAATAGCCAGAAACCGGTCCCAGGATGCTTGTTTCCGGTCCAGGGAAGACATGGCTTGGCAGTTCGGGCTGGACTGTTCCCATGAGGCACAGGGTCAGACTGATTTGCATATGGCCATGTCTGAACTGGGGTGGTGGAGTGAGCTAAAGAATGATGATGGATTAAACCCAGATCAGTTGACTGGGGGTGAGTGTTTGATTTGCTCAAACGCTCCGTCCATCATCCCCTTTGGTATCGCTTTGTTCGCCCTAAGTTGGCAGGGTATACCCAGACGTGGGTCCCTTGCTCACTTTGCCACTGGATTCAAGCTAGCCTGGCTGATGACGGCTGAATAGCCAGAAACCGGTCCCAGGATGCTTGTTTCCGGTCCAGGGAAGACATGGCTTGGCAGTTTGGGCTGGACTGTTCCCATGAGGCACAGGGTCAGACTGATTTGCATATGGCCATGTCTGAACTGGGGTGGTGGAGTGAGCTAAAGAATGATGATGGATTAAACCCAGATCAGTTGACTGGGGGTGAGTGTTTGATTTGCTCAAACGCTCCGTCCATCATCCCCTTTGGTATCGCTTTGTTCGCCCTAAGTTGGCAGGGTATACCCAGACGTGGGTCCCTTGCTCACTTTGCCACTGGATTCAAGCTAGCCTGGCTGATGACGGCTGAATAGCCAGAAACCGGTCCCAGGATGCTTGTTTCCGGTCCACGGAAGACATGGCTTGGCAGTTCGGGCTGGACTGTTCCCATGAGGCACAGGGTCAGACTGATTTGCATATGGCCATGTCTGAACTGGGGTGGTGGAGTGAGCTAAAGAATGATGATGGATTAAACCCAGATCAGTTGACTGGGGGTGAGTGTTTGATTTGCTCAAACGCTCCGTCCATCATCCCCTTTGGTATCGCTTTGTTCGCCCTAAGTTGGCAGGGTATACCCAGAAGTGGGTCCCTTGCTCACTTTGCCACTGGATTCAAGCTAGCCTGGCTGATGACGGCTGAATAGCCAGAAACCGGTCCCAGGATGCTTGTTTCCGGTCCAGGGAAGACATGGCTTGGCAGTTCGGGCTGGACTGTTCCCATGAGGCACAGGGTCAGACTGATTTGCATATGGCCATGTCTGAACTGGGGTGGTGGAGTGAACTAAAGAATGATGATGGATTAAACCCAGATCAGTTGACTGGGGGTGAGTGTTTGATTTGCTCAAACGCTCCGTCCATCATCCCCTTTGGTATCGCTTTGTTCGCCCTAAGTTGGCAGGGTATACCCAGACGTGGGTCCCTTGCTCACTTTGCCACTGGATTCAAGCTAGCCTGGCTGATGATGGCTGAATAGCCAGAAACCGGTCCCAGGATGCTTGTTTCCGGTCCAGGGAAGACATGGCTTGGCAGTTCGGGCTGGACTGTTCCCATGAGGAACAGGGTCAGACTGATTTGCATATGGCCATGTCTGAACTGTGGTGGTGGAGTGAGCTAAAGAATGATGATGGATTAAACCCAGATCAGTTGACTGGGGGTGAGTGTTTGATTTGCTCAAACGCTCCGTCCATCATCCCCTTTGGTATCGCTTTGTTCGCCCTAAGTTGGCAGGGTATACCCAGACGTGGGTCCCTTGCTCACTTTGCCACTGGATTCAAGCTAGCCTGGCTGATGACGGCTGAATAGCCAGAAACCGGTCCCAGGATGCTTGTTTCCGGTCCAGGGAAGACATGGCTTGGCAGTTCGGGCTGGACTGTTCCCATGAGGCACAGGGTCAGACTGATTTGCATATGGCCATGTCTGAACTGGGGTGGTGGAGTGAGCTAAAGAATGATGATGGATTAAACCCAGATCAGTTGACTGGGGGTGAGTGTTTGATTTGCTCAAACGCTCCGTCCATCATCCCCTTTGGTATCGCTTTGTTCGCCCTAAGTTGGCAGGGTATACCCAGACGTGGGTCCCTTGCTCACTTTGCCACTGGATTCAAGCTAGCCTGGCTGATGACGGCTGAATAGCCAGAAACCGGTCCCAGGATGCTTGTTTCCGGTCCAGGGAAGACATGGCTTGGCAGTTCGGGCTGGACTGTTCCCATGAGGCACAGGGTCAGACTGATTTGCATATGGCCATGTCTGAACTGGGGTGGTGGAGTGAGCTAAAGAATGATGATGGATTAAACCCAGGTCAGCTGACTGGGGGTGAGTGTTTGATTTGCTCAAACGCTCCGTCCATCATCCCCTTTGGTATCGCTTTGTTCGCCCTAAGTTGGCAGGGTATACCCAGACGTGGGTCCCTTGCTCACTTTGCCACTGGATTCAAGCTAGCCTGGCTGATGACGGCAGAATAGCCAGAAACCGGTCCCAGGATGCTTGTTTCCGGTCCAGGGAAGACATGGCTTGGCAGTTCGGGCTGGACTGTTCCCATGAGGCACAGGGTCAGACTGATTTGCATATGGCCATGTCTGAACTGGGGTGGTGGAGTGAGCTAAAGAATGATGATGGATTAAACCCAGATCAGTTGACTGGGGGTGAGTGTTTGATTTGCTCAAACGCTCCGTCCATCATCCCCTTTGGTATCGCTTTGTTCGCCCTAAGTTGGCAGGGTATACCCAGACGTGGGTCCCTTGCTCACTTTGCCACTGGATTCAAGCTAGCCTGGCTGATGACGGCTGAATAGCCAGAAACCGGTCCCAGGATGCTTGTTTCCGGTCCAGGGAAGACATGGCTTGGCAGTTCGGGCTGGACTGTTCCCATGAGGCACAGGGTCAGACTGATTTGCATATGGCCATGTCTGAACTGGGGTGGTGGAGTGAGCTAAAGAATGATGATGGATTAAACCCAGATCAGTTGACTGGGGGTGAGTGTTTGATTTGCTCAAACGCTCCGTCCATCATCCCCTTTGGTATCGCTTTGTTCGCCCTAAGTTGGCAGGGTATACCCAGACGTGGGTCCCTTGCTCACTTTGCCACTGGATTCAAGCTAGCCTGGCTGATGACGGCTGAATAGCCAGAAACCGGTCCCAGGATGCTTGTTTCCGGTCCACGGAAGACATGGCTTGGCAGTTCGGGCTGGACTGTTCCCATGAGGCACAGGGTCAGACTGATTTGCATATGGCCATGTCTGAACTGGGGTGGTGGAGTGAGCTAAAGAATGATGATGGATTAAACCCAGATCAGTTGACTGGGGGTGAGTGTTTGATTTGCTCAAACGCTCCGTCCATCATCCCCTTTGGTATCGCTTTGTTCGCCCTAAGTTGGCAGGGTTTACCCAGACGTGGGTCCCTTGCTCACTTTGCCACTGGATTCAAGCTAGCCTGGCTGATGACGGCTGAATAGCCAGAAACCGGTCCCAGGATGCTTGTTTCCGGTCCAGGGAAGACATAGCTTGGCAGTTCGGGCTGGACTGTTCCCATGAGGCACAGGGTCAGACTGATTTGCATATGGCCATGTCTGAACTGGGGTGGTGGAGTGAGCTAAAGAATGATGATGGATTAAACCCAGATCAGTTGACTGGGGGTGAGTGTTTGATTTGCTCAAACGCTCCGTCCATCATCCCCTTTGGTATCGCTTTGTTCGCCCTAAGTTGGCAGGGTATACCCAGAAGTGGGTCCCTTGCTCACTTTGCCACTGGATTCAAGCTAGCCTGGCTGATGACGGCTGAATAGCCAGAAACCGGTCCCAGGATGCTTGTTTCCGGTCCAGGGAAGACATGGCTTGGCAGTTCGGGCTGGACTGTTCCCATGAGGCACAGGGTCAGACTGATTTGCATATGGCCATGTCTGAACTGGGGTGGTGGAGTGAACTAAAGAATGATGATGGATTAAACCCAGATCAGTTGACTGGGGGTGAGTGTTTGATTTGCTCAAACGCTCCGTCCATCATCCCCTTTGGTATCGCTTTGTTCGCCCTAAGTTGGCAGGGTATACCCAGACGTGGGTCCCTTGCTCACTTTGCCACTGGATTCAAGCTAGCCTGGCTGATGACGGCTGAATAGCCAGAAACCGGTCCCAGGATGCTTGTTTCCGGTCCAGGGAAGACATGGCTTGGCAGTTCGGGCTGGACTGTTCCCATGAGGAACAGGGTCAGACTGATTTGCATATGGCCATGTCTGAACTGTGGTGGTGGAGTGAGCTAAAGAATGATGATGGATTAAACCCAGATCAGTTGACTGGGGGTGAGTGTTTGATTTGCTCAAACGCTCCGTCCATCATCCCCTTTGGTATCGCTTTGTTCGCCCTAAGTTGGCAGGGTATACCCAGACGTGGGTCCCTTGCTCACTTTGCCACTGGATTCAAGCTAGCCTGGCTGATGACGGCTGAATAGCCAGAAACCGGTCCCAGGATGCTTGTTTCCGGTCCAGGGAAGACATGGCTTGGCAGTTCGGGCTGGACTGTTCCCATGAGGCACAGGGTCAGACTGATTTGCATATGCCCATGTCTGAACTGGGGTGGTGGAGTGAGCTAAAGAATGATGATGGATTAAACCCAGATCAGTTGACTGGGGGTGAGTGTTTGATTTGCTCAAACGCTCCGTCCATCATCCCCTTTGGTATCGCTTTGTTCGCCCTAAGTTGGCAGGGTATACCCAGACGTGGGTCCCTTGCTCACTTTGCCACTGGATTCAAGCTAGCCTCGCTGATGACGGCTGAATAGCCAGAAACCGGTCCCAGGATGCTTGTTTCGGGTCCAGGGAAGACATAGCTTGGCAGTTCGGGCTGGACTGTTCCCATGAGGCACAGGGTCAGACTGATTTGCATATGGCCATGTCTGAACTGTGGTGGTGGAGTGAGCTAAAGAATGATGATGGATTAAACCCAGAGCAGTTGACTGGGGGTGAGTGTTTGATTTGCTCAAACGCTCCATCCATCATCCCCTTTGGTATCGCTTTGTTCGCCCTAAGTTGGCAGGGTATACCCAGACGTGGGTCCCTTGCTCACTTTGCCACTGGATTCAAGCTAGCCTGGCTGATGACGGCTGAATAGCCAGAAACCGGTCCCAGGATGCTTGTTTCCGGTCCAGGGAAGACATGGCTTGGCAGTTCGGGCTGGACTGTTCCCATGAGGCACAGGGTCAGACTGATTTGCATATGGCCATGTCTGAACTGGGGTGGTGGAGTGAGCTAAAGAATGATGATGGATTAAACCCAGATCAGTTGACTGGGGGTGAGTGTTTGATTTGCTCAAACGCTCCGTCCATCATCCCCTTTGGTATCGCTTTGTTCGCCCTAAGTTGGCAGGGTAAACCCAGACGTGGGTCCCTTGCTCACTTTGCCACTGGATTCAAGCTAGCCTGGCTGATGACGGCTGAATAGCCAGAAACCGGTCCCAGGATGCTTGTTTCCGGTCCAGGGAAGACATGGCTTGGCAGTTCGGGCTGGACTGTTCCCATGAGGCACAGGGTCAGACTGATTTGCATATGGCCATGTCTGAACTGGGGTGGTGGAGTGAGCTAAAGAATGATGATGGATTAAACCCAGATCAGTTGACTGGGGGTGAGTGTTTGATTTGCTCAAACGCTCCGTCCATCATCCCCTTTGGTATCGCTTTGTTCGCCCTAAGTTGGCAGGGTATACCCAGACGTGGGTCCCTTGCTCACTTTGCCACTGGATTCAAGCTAGCCTGGCTGATGACGGCTGAATAGCCAGAAACCGGTCCCAGGATGCTTGTTTCCGGTCCACGGAAGACATGGCTTGGCAGTTCGGGCTGGACTGTTCCCATGAGGCACAGGGTCAGACTGATTTGCATATGGCCATGTCTGAACTGGGGTGGTGGAGTGAGCTAAAGAATGATGATGGATTAAACCCAGATCAGTTGACTGGGGGTGAGTGTTTGATTTGCTCAAACGCTCCGTCCATCATCCCCTTTGGTATCGCTTTGTTCGCCCTAAGTTGGCAGGGTATACCCAGACGTGGGTCCCTTGCTCACTTTGCCACTGGATTCAAGCTAGCCTGGCTGATGACGGCTGAATAGCCAGAAACCGGTCCCAGGATGCTTGTTTCCGGTCCAGGGAAGACATAGCTTGGCAGTTCGGGCTGGACTGTTCCCATGAGGCACAGGGTCAGACTGATTTGCATATGGCCATGTCTGAACTGGGGTGGTGGAGTGAGCTAAAGAATGATGATGGATTAAACCCAGATCAGTTGACTGGGGGTGAGTGTTTGATTTGCTCAAACGCTCCGTCCATCATCCCCTTTGGTATCGCTTTGTTCGCCCTAAGTTGGCAGGGTATACCCAGAAGTGGGTCCCTTGCTCACTTTGCCACTGGATTCAAGCTAGCCTGGCTGATGACGGCTGAATAGCCAGAAACCGGTCCCAGGATGCTTGTTTCCGGTCCAGGGAAGACATGGCTTGGCAGTTCGGGCTGGACTGTTCCCATGAGGCACAGGGTCAGACTGATTTGCATATGGCCATGTCTGAACTGGGGTGGTGGAGTGAACTAAAGAATGATGATGGATTAAACCCAGATCAGTTGACTGGGGGTGAGTGTTTGATTTGCTCAAACGCTCCGTCCATCATCCCCTTTGGTATCGCTTTGTTCGCCCTAAGTTGGCAGGGTATACCCAGACGTGGGTCCCTTGCTCACTTTGCCACTGGATTCAAGCTAGCCTGGCTGATGACGGCTGAATAGCCTGAAACCGGTCCCAGGATGCTTGTTTCCGGTCCAGGGAAGACATGGCTTGGCAGTTCGGGCTGGACTGTTCCCATGAGGAACAGGGTCAGACTGATTTGCATATGGCCATGTCTGAACTGTGGTGGTGGAGTGAGCTAAAGAATGATGATGGATTAAACCCAGATCAGTTGACTGGGGGTGAGTGTTTGATTTGCTCAAACGCTCCGTCCATCATCCCCTTTGGTATCGCTTTGTTCGCCCTAAGTTGGCAGGGTATACCCAGACGTGGGTCCCTTGCTCACTTT